>JAPYZB010005394.1:0-10314 GCA_030522745.1 Eupelmus kiefferi | reverse complement strand
TATGATGTACATAAAATACCTATATAGCATTAAATATTTTTATCTATTGATAATTCTATGCGCTTTTATTTCTTTTATTTCAAAACCCCAATTTAATTTCGAAAAATTATAATTTCATTCATTATGCACTTTTTCTGCACATTTTACATAATTTTTAACTATATTTAAAAATAATCTTGCTGTTAAAAACTTATCTTTCATCACAGTCGCTAATCGCATATCATAGTAAAATTATATTTAAAAATTGAAAAAAAAATTTCAAAATTAAATTTAAACTTAAATTTAATCGTGATTGAATTATTATATTCAATAAGCACAATAAAAAATTTGAAGTATCAAATGCGCAAGTAGTAACAGATAAGTTAGTCAGACGACTTTTAAAGCATTCTTATATATTCTTAAATATTTAATCATAAGTTAACTTGCTTTCCATATCCAAAATCTTCAATCTTAAGACTGTTAAATTAACGAAAAGAGATAAACATCTGAAAAAGGAAATCTTTTCAAAAAAGCCGCGATCATCTGCAGATGGAGCATCGTCTGCTAAAGATGGCGGGAACGATCGAAGAAAAAATAACGCGCGCGCGCACAGTAGCTGAAAAGAACCTATCTACGATCTACCTATAGTTTGCGTCTCCACGAGGATCCATCGAGCACAAGGCAAGTGCCAACCAGCGTGCGGAGGTGTGTGCGTGTACCTAGCAGTCGGTATTCCGCGTATGCGGCTACTCTCTTTTGTAGTACAGCCCGTTTCGTAGGCGCCCACGTAACGCACGCTGCCGGAAGTTCACTCTTAGATAGAGCAGTGCAGTGCAACATTTTTTAAGTGCAAAAATCCGCTGATATGGCTGATGAGGCGGCAGCTGCGGCGACGTCGGGCGAAAAGCTATCGAAAAAGTGAGTAACAACAACAAGAGCCGTGTCGGCCGCGCGCGCTAGATAACCTTAAAACCAGATGCAGCGAGGAGGGCTTTTTCGCTCTTGCTCCCTCTGGTACTTTCTCTCACACTGCTGTTTGTTTCTCTCTATGATTTCATTCTTGGGACTCGATCGTCCGCAATCCCCTGGATTTTAAAAGTGCATCTCCAAGAATATGATGTTAGGCTTGCTCGGGAGAAGCTTCCTGAGAAGCCTGCAAAGTAGCAATGCTCTACCGGCGAGCTTGTCGCTGCGCGAAACACGTTGCATCTTGCGTCATATTTCCATCTGCCAGCCTTTGAATGAGCCCTTGAAACAGTGCGTAGTCTTTAATTTTTTCACTCCCGCGGTCGATGCCTCAAGCGTATGACCCTCATGACCAAGCGAACGTGTTTTGCACTTTTTTTTATTTAGCCGAGATTGCCGGATTTACGAATGAAGTACTTTCCGCCGGGGCATTGCATTGCCTTAATTGGCTTATGGAGTTATTTTTGGATTACATGGATATTTAGGATATTCAGGATATTTCTAGCTTATGGCTTCTCTTACAAATCTTAAATTTCTCAATATACTAGTACTTTTCTTGATTTTCAAAAATCATTGCCAAAAGTGCATTATTTATTAAACTTGGAACTATTTTTTTAAGATATTTTTGTGTCAGATGGATGTACGCTTTTTGGGCAATTTAATAATTTTGCAATAAATGACATTTTATAGTTTTATAAATGATTTTATTATTTATAGTCAATTTCAATATCCACTTTATAGATTGTACATACTCTGTAAATTTGAAATAGTCAAAATTTCCACTTTTTAATCTTTAGTGGAGCATTTTGAACTAAAAAATAGTAAATATTCACTACTTTATCGTGAATTTTTACTAATTTTTAGTTCAAAATGCTCCACTAAAGAGTAACAAGTGGAAATTTTCACTATTTAAAATTTACAGAGTACGTATCACTTATTTATTTATATTTACTTGGAATTTCATTTATTGGAAAATAAATAACTAACTCTTTAATAAAGACATTCATTAAAGAAATCTTATAAGATAAATAAAAATATACAATATATTTTTAGTGAGTTGAAAAGGCGAGCGAAAGCTGAACAAAAACTGAAAGAGAAGGCAGAAAAAGAAGCTAAAAGGCAAGAAGCTGAAAAAGAAGTTAAAGCTGCTAAAGCTACTAATGCTGATAAATCTGATAAAGAAGAAGAGAGTATTAGTCAAAATGAAATATCAGAAGAAAATATTAGCCCTAATGTAAGTACACTGAAGTTTTTTAACTCTATATTGTACCTATTATTTTTATTATTATTATTATTATTTTATTAAGATATAAACATTTTTTAGGAATATTTTAAACTTAGAGGTTTGGCTGTTGAAAAGCTCAAAGCAGCTGGTGAACATCCATATCCTCATAAATTCCATGTTTCGATATCACTTGAAGGTTTCATTGAACAATATAGTAATAAGATAGCAGATGGTGAAATGTTAGAAAATGAGATTTGCAGTATTGCTGGTAGAGTACATTCTATCAGAAGAGCTGGAGCCAAACTAATTTTCTTTGATCTCCGAGGAGAAGGAGTAAAAGTTCAAGTAATGGCTAATGCAAGGCATTATGAAGATGAACAAAAGTACACTAATGATGTAGAAAAAATTGGAAGAGGAGATATTATTGGTGTTGTTGGCTTCCCTTGCAAAAGTAAAAAAGGAGAGTTTTCAATTATGCCAAAAAGTGTACATTTACTCAGTCCTTGTTTACATATGCTTCCACATTTACACTTTGGATTAAAAGATAAGGTAAAACTACAATTACTTATTTAACAAATTTTTGCGGATAAAATGTATTTCATAATAGTATGTTGTGTACCAAGAACATAAAGTAGTCCTTTTTGACAAAACATGAATTATTTTACATTTCGTACTTTAGGTATTGATTTTTATATATTTTGTTACCTGAGAGTTGAAACTGGAGTAATCATTATTTTATGATATGGCAACTATTGTTCTATTAGATTTAAATTTATGTAAAGTGCAGGCAAAATACATGTGCATTTTTACATTTATGCAGTTGCTTCCTTTTTTTTTTTTTCGTCAAATGGTTTAAGTCATGTTATGCATGCTTTTCAAATGCCAAAAAAATATAAAAATCCTGCAAGTTTTATAAAAAATACGTATGTCTTATACAAGTATCAAACTCTTAATATTTAAATTAATTCAATTTATTAAAAATTAGAAATCTAGAAATTACTTATTTAAAAGAAAAAATCGTGTAAATTATTTTAAAATATATTTTATTTTTTAGGAAACAAGGTTTAGACAACGATATTTAGATCTAATCCTTAATGACAAAGTAAGGCAGAAGTTCCACGTTCGCGCAAAAATTATTTCTTATTTACGTAAATTCTTAGATGATCTAGGCTTTTTAGAAATCGAAACTCCAATGATGAATATGATTGCTGGTGGTGCAACTGCAAAGCCTTTTGTTACACATCACAATGAATTGAACATGGACTTATTTATGAGAATTGCACCAGAACTTTATCACAAGGTAAATATGTAACAATGTTTAATGTTATGTTTAATGTAAAAAATGATCTTCAACAAACCTTGAGGTTTTTTAATGATTCATGTAATATAAAATCATACTAATCAACATTTCTATGTATTTTATAAACACTTTCTTTAGGACCCTAGATTTTACAATTAAATTAAAATTTTAGCATTAGAGCAAACAAATTTTAATTTAATTAAATCTACAGTCCGGAAAAAATGGTTTATTAAAAACATCAAAACCAATAAAGATCTATCTATCTTCGTCGCCAAAACGTCGTTTGATATGATTTTACCACCACTTTGTATTGTGTAATATTCATAAAATAATAATTTAATTTCTTTTAAAACTAAAATAACTAAAACTAAAGACAGCTAATAGTTATGAAATTTATGATAAATAGATCAGATATATTTTAGACCAACTTTCTAACTTTCCAAATTATTTTAACGTTCTGCAGATGTTAGTAGTGGGCGGAATAGATCGAGTTTACGAAATCGGTAGACAATTCAGGAATGAGGGTATCGACATGACTCACAATCCTGAGTTTACCACCTGTGAATTCTATATGGCTTATGCGGATTACAATGATCTTATGGTCATCACGGAAGACTTACTTTCAGGAATGGTAAAAACCATCCATGGCACATATAAGATCAAATATCATCCAGACGGCGAGGACGGTGAGGAGTTGGAAATCGATTTTACTCCACCCTTTAAACGCGTTTCTATGCTGAAAACACTGGAAGAATTGTTGAATGTAAAGTTACCGAAACCTACGGAATTCAATACGCCAGAAGCTAACAAATTTCTCAGTGATTTGTGCGTGAAGCACGAAGTTGAATGCCCGGCACCAAGGACTACAGCAAGATTATTAGATAAGGTAATATTATTAAAATAATTATTTTGAATATTCAAAAACGTTTATCTATTAATAGTTTTATCTAACAAAAATATTTTTATTTTGCGAATACTTGGTTAATAATTATTAATTATAAATTAATTTTATATATTTTAGCTTGTTGGCGATTTCATTGAAGAAAAATGCATAAATCCAACATTTATTACGGATCATCCACAAATCATGTCTCCACTTGCTAAATGGCATCGTTCTGAAGCTGGTCTTACAGAACGATTTGAACTTTTTGTTATGAAAAAAGAAGTATGTAACGCCTACACTGAGTTAAATGATCCTTTTGTTCAAAGAGAAAGGTAAATTTAATTTAATTGATTAACCCTTTATCTTGAAAAAGTTTTTATTATTCCATAAATATATTTTAGGTTTGAACAACAAGCTAAGGACAAAGCTGCTGGAGATGATGAGGCACAATTAGTTGATGAGAACTTCTGTACAGCTCTTGAATATGGATTACCTCCTACTGCTGGTTGGGGAATAGGTATTGATCGTTTAACAATGTTCCTCACAGACTCAAATAACATTAAGGTACAATTTAAATTGAATTAAATAATTGATAAAGCCTTTCAAGAACTTGATGTAAACCATAACTTTTTTACAGGAGGTACTATTATTCCCTGCTATGAAGCCAGATGATCCAAATAAAAATAAAGAAACAACAGAAGAAAATCCTTCATTGAGCAACCACGTTCCAGAGAAATAAGTCTTAAGAGAGGAAGGATTCTCGTTTAAGTATACATAAAAATAATTTATCAGAAAATTGTTTTATATTTACAACTCGATTTTTAGTGATAAAATAAAAACGATTGAGACTTTAACATATTTGTAATTTAATTAAGATAATTAAAATACATCTCAGAATAAATTATTTTTTAATAATGTACATATATTAAAAATTTTATAATACTTTCCTAACACCAATAAAGTGTAATATAATTTTGCAAAAAATAATCGCTTTCAAAATTATTTGTACACAATAAAATGTAGTACGTAATTAATTAATCTAATCAATCACACACTTTAAAAATTATCAAAGTTCATTGAACAATTTTTTGAACTGTGCCAAAGATTTGTAGCAAGTTAATTTATTGAAGTAAAAGTTGGCAGTTGAATCAGCTATCTTCTGACTTTCCTATATGTTTTGTCACAGAATTGTAATGTGCTCCTAATTGGTACATATGTCTGTGATAAGTTAGAATAAGTTTTCTAGTTGATTCGAATTCACTACCTACTAAGTATGGAACACCACTGGCTTGAATTACTTCAATAGGGCATTTAAGAACACATGATAATACTTGTAGCTAACAAAACATAAATATATAATTAAATTAAATAATTGACAAAACATAAATATATAATTAAAAATACATCTGTAAAAAAATATACATATTTCAAATATAAATATAAATATTTATATACCTCAATAGCTCCACCCCAAGCACTTGTTTCAGCAACATTATTACAATATTTTTCATATTGTTCGATTGACAGAAGCTCATCTGAATCTGGATTGTCAATAAATGGCAGAAAGCTCTCTGTATTTTCTCTTAAGTATAAGGCAGTTTGTCTTCTAAGATCGTTAAGACCTAAAGTTGGTGTATTTCCTATTAGTTTTAACTGATGTGCAACAGCATTGTAAAGGCTAGAAAAATATACAATATTATAAAACTTTTCAAAGTAAGGATAGAAATTCTTACATATCTTTAAAAAAAAAATGACTTTTAATTGCTTTAAAACTAAAGTATATAAATGACTTAAAATTTACCAGTGTCCGTCACTTGGTATTTCATGTATCATTAAGTCTCGTTGTATGAGAATATTTTTTATTGCTTGTGTTTCAACATTTCTTTTCCCATGAACATTTAGAGCTTCCTGCTCAATTATTCTTTGGTTTCTTTCTTTTTCGGCATTCTCTTTCTTTTCTCTTCTCTTTTGAGCTTTGGAAATTCGAACTGTAGGCTTAGATTCTTGTTGATTATTTTGTTCATTTATAGATTCATTGTTTTCATCAACTTGTGAATCTTCGATTTCATCCTCCTGAGTTTTGTCAACACTCATTTGAGACAGTTTGAGTCGAGCTAATTCTTCATCTTGCTTTTTATTTAAATCAAATTCTAATTTGACTATTTCTTCTGTAATTTCTCTTTTCTTTTTTTTATCACCTTTACATATGGACTTTTTTAAAATCTGAATTTTTGCTAAAAATTATAAAAAAAACTTTGTAACTACAACCATACGGAATTAATATGTATGATGAAAAATAAACTTAATTGACTAGATAAAGAAACCTTGTAAATCTTTGCGTTCTTTCTTATGAATAATAATTAATTCTTGCTCTTCAGATAATATTTCTTCTGACTGTCCGGACATCTTAAAAATAATAATACTTTTTATTATATTACAGAAAAAAGTACAATTAAAAGGACTAAAATGACTTTATAGGTTATGGAACTTGATAATAACTGCGCGCATGCTTGATCTCGATTGATGAAGCATGTTGAAACTGCAATTTGGAGCTATAGAGGGTAGGTATAGTGGTGCATGTTTAGTTTAGGGGCCTACTATTGTAGAAATATTAAGATCCCTTCGTCTCTGGATTTTAGCGAATTTTGTCCAATCGAATCAACATTTAGTGAGTGGATAGTCTAGAAATGGTAAGTTTATTTGTTATTAATAATCCTGTAATTAATATTTTTTTTTGGTCGATTAAGAAAAATATATTATTTTCAAAAAAAGGAATATTTTTGTAATAGTAAAATTTAAAATGTTTTTTAAACTTTGTAGAAACATGAACATCCAGGTGTTAGAAGTTAAAATCCCATGTTTTTAAAAATGTCGAATGAATAATGATAGGATAGAATATAAAGTGCAGTGCTCGTGTGTAGATGTGTGTGCGGGGCATGTGTGTGTGTGAGGTGTGTCGTGTATCAAACAATAATTCTAATATTAATAAAACAATGTGCTATGTTGCGTTTTTATTTTTCGAATTCCAAAAAAATTCATATTTTGTTTATATACGACTTTTACAGCCAATTTCAGTTTTTTAAAAATATATTTTTTGCATTTTTTTTTAATGATAGAATTGACATATTTGAATCACGCAAAAAACATTTATAGAGTGTAAAATAGTACATTATGCAACAAGGGGCAAAAGTAGCAGATTTTTCCCGCAGGTGAGTTTACTGCCCGAACAAGATTATTTTTCACGAGGGTGCGTTTACTGCCCGAGCAAAGCGAGCAAATGCAATTTTAGGGTAAAATATGCTACTTTCGCCCCGCATTTCAGGGGCAAAATTTGGTCTTTTCGGTCGGGTGTGGAATAAATTTCTTTATTTTAGAAAAATAGTTTTTATTTTAATTATTGTGTAAGAATATTGATTACAAATCATTGAATCAAATAGTTGAATTTCTTTCAATTGCATTTTTAAGCAAATTCAACTACGGATATTTTAATTTCAGTCACATCTTGGTGTGTTTCAAAAATCGCAAAATAAGATAGACTCTCTGAAAAAATAAAATAAAAATCAACTAAATAAAAAAAATTATAATAATTGTATTGAAATTTAGCTAGAATAAGCAAAAAATGATAAAACTACAGTTTTGAGAAAGTGCTAAAAAAATTAACTAAATTACGAAATTTTTAAATCGTCAAGTGAGAGTGACACTTTTTAGTAAATCAATAAAAAATAGATTAAAAATATAACATACAAATTTTTTTATGTCTCATTAAACAAATTTCAATAATTAGAAAAAATAATGTCATGATAGAGTGCCCGTCTTGCCCTGAATGTGTAAAAAGATTGTTATAGTTTATAATAAATATAAAATGAATTATTCTTGATTTTTGATAATAAATTAATTAAAGTGTATACGAAAATGCAATAACCTATACGTATTCTAGAAGTTATTTAATAACATAAGTGTAGAAAGTATAACAAGATTTAATTGCTTACCTTGGCTGGACTACGATAATGATTATTTATTTTTCTCGGTTACGTTATTACTCCGAGAATCTTCTGCATACTGACCCTTGAATGCTAGTAAAATAAGCAATGTATCAGAATATTTTCAAAATTCTCGCTGCAGCCTATGTCGTAAAACTAGCCTTTGACCCTCTTGCCTGGTAGGTCTTGACCCTCTTGCCTGGTAGGTCTATCTTGCCCATGCAAGGTCTATCTTGTCTCTTCTACATTTCCGTTTTACACTAATAAAAATATACTCTTTCTTGTAATATTTGTAAACTTACAAGTAGTTATAAGCATATATTCTTAATTATAAAAACTTTTGAAATAATACATTAGGTACGTACAAAAATAATTACAATATCAACTTGAAGATAAAATCTTAAAACTGGGTTATTGGATTAAGATTGACTAAATTAAATCGGTAAAAGTACACTAAAAAAATGTTACATTTTTATTTTACTTTCTTGTCTTTATTTTTTAGAAAATTGTGTTATAATAAATACTTCTTTTAAGTTTTATTATGTTGTAATTTTTAAAATTTAGGAATAATGATTTTATTTTCTATGTAAAAATTAATCGACATTTTTATTGTGATAAGGCAAAAATAAAGTGGCCCTGACAGTATTTTGTTATGAGTATGAAAAAGTTAATAACAACTACTATAAATTTAAAAACAATTGTGATGCGATTAGTTTACATTTTTAATGAGTCAGGAATGCTAGAGTCTTTACAATTGCTATGATAGCTTGGAGAATTATATGAATAATACAAATTATTCACGGTAAAACAAACTTTAAAATGTAAAGTATGATCGCATGGTAATGGTTGTTCTATTACGACATTACGTTACCCTTTCCGAATCTGATGCAGAGAAAAAAAAACCTACTAAAATATTTTCAAGAGCTAAATTTATTCGTAGTAGCGAAATTTACAAGAGCTAAATTCATTCTCAGTAGAAAACAATAAATTTATAAAATTTTTTTTTTGAAAATGAATGAATACGAAATACACGAGAAAGAAATAGAAAATGTATACAATTGTGACTACTTTAAATTAAGTAAACACTTACAAACATTTATAGGATTATGGCCATACAGACGTGGACTTGAAACCAAAATTCGTCGGTTTATAGTGTACTGTGATGTTCTTATTACGCTATTTCCAATGGTAAGAGCAAGTCTTATTTTTATTAAAATTAGAATATTATTAAAGACAAAAACTATTTTGATAAATTACTTTTATATTTTTTCCTTTTACAACTTGAAACTTTTGTAATTTAATAATTTTAAAATCAGAGGTGCTGATAAATTATAAAATTTTAAAGGCTATAAATCTTGCTGTAAGGCTTTTTTATTTAATAACAATTTTTTATTTTTATTTCTCTCTTCCTCTCTCTCTCTCTCTCTCTCTCGCGCGGGCGCGTGAGTATTAGTATTAAAGCATGAGAAAAATCTTACAAGCAAACGTCGATAGAAGTAATTGCGCGCCAAATTCCACTCACCTTACAAAACGCTCGCGCTTCAATTAGAAAAGGCGCGCATGTTTTTTTGTTCATGCGTAACTAGCGATGTAATATATTGCGAAGATTTTATGCAAAAGAAGCAAATTAGAAAAATAATTGAATGATGTTTTATTTCTTAGAACAATATTAAACATAACCAGTAGTCATGCATGTTGCCTCATAAATTTACCAATAATCATAAAGCAAATTAATATAAAATGACCCCATCGTCTCCGCGATCCGCCGATACTATAGGCGGAGTATATGAAGTGAGCAAAACCGAAACACTCAAAATTTGTGCAAAGTTTGGCTCGTGCGATATTTATTAATTTTTAAATCGAATTAACTTTTTAATCAATAGAGTACATCACCTTGTCACAGGCTTATTTTTTAAAGCTTGAACAAAAATAACGTAATTAGATTATTGAAAAATTATTTGAAAATAACGCAAAAAAAAAG
>JAPYZB010005391.1:0-11213 GCA_030522745.1 Eupelmus kiefferi | reverse complement strand
GTCGGAGGGGGGGCTCCTAGTTAAGCCAACAAATTTTGTTGGGTTAGAAACTACGTGATTTTGAAGGAATTTAACGTTAAATGAGGGGGGGGGGCGGAGAGGGGGTCGGAGGGGGGGTGGTGAGGGGGGGGGGGGGGTGAATGGTAAAATTCTCTTATAACTATATAATATAGAGAGATATTTGTTGATAATTCTGTAGTATAGGATTATTGTTCATTTCGCTGGGTGGATTCTCTTCCCTGAAAGAAATAATCCATACACTGGATTCATTCGTGAGGGGGACGAAGTTTAAGTAGACTTTTACCACAGACAATAAAATCTGGCTTAATGTATTGTCGTGATGAGTTAGTGTGCCAACCTCTAGTAGTTACAACTAACTAATACGGTGGAAAGGTATCGATGGAATAACATTGTCGACAAATGACCCAGTCGGAAGTCAATGAAGTCATTAGGAGCTGTAGCCATAAGACAACAACAGTCAAGTATAGGTATGTAAATTTCTGGATAATCGTTTGGACAGACGCCATCGTATTCTATCGTGGATTGGAAATTCGTTCGCGAATTGGAATGTCATTTTATCCTATAACAATAGGTCGCGAAATTGGTATAGAATTTGGAGATTTATTTGTTGTTGAAAATGTTGATTTATAACTGCGCTAATTCCTTGTGTTCGTATATGACGGGTAATTTACAACGTTCAACTTTTGATTCAATCCGCTGGGCATGTCCTACCGCCGACCGCAAACGACGATATTCGCAAGGTGGGTGCATACATTCTCTAATCGTTGGATCTAGTCCGAGAATGAAGCCTATTATTACGAATTCCTTCATATCTCGATTTGTTTTGAACAGTTCCTCAAATTGCTGACGCGCCCGGTCTAATTCAGCCTCGTGAAGGGAGCGCAATGTCTTTACCCGTTTATGAAAATCTAGGGTGCTTTCGCTCGAGCGTTTGGCGGCGCATAAAATTCGATACGTTTCTGTACTACGTTATGATAACCTTCCATAGTTATACTGTTTTACTTCCCATCTGGGGAGTTGGTAATGGGCTATTTGGTAGTGTTCGAGGAGGTAAACGTCCTTCTGCTTGGTCGTAGATATGATCTGGGATCTTCGTTATTTTAGTCTCAGTTGGTTGACAGGACTACTTCAGGCAAGAGTTGTCTACGATTTTCGGCTTCTTTTGTCCTCAATGTAACAGGAGTTGCGTCACAGAGTTCCATACAGCACCTAAAAAATAAAGAGACCATCCATATACACCATAGATTGCATATCCATGTAACATAGTGTCACTATTAGTTTGATTAAACGGGTAATTGTCATAAATCCGATTACAGCTGCACTGGCGGTTGCGAAGGTCAGGAATTTATTCCACATCTTATTCCACGTGGAACTCGCTAAAGATGCTAAAACTTCCGCGTAGAGTAATGGACTTATAGAAAGTCCTATTCCCTTTATTGATCGCCCAGTTATGCCCATAACTTCACTGTTTAGAAAAGAGAACTTTTCTCCCGGAAACATAATGTGGTCGCGTAATTTGTTGAGATCGTTACTGGTATAAATTCCGTTAACGGCCATAGAGTTAGTGACCAGATATTTCCATGTAGATTTTGTTTGGGGTATCAAAATTTCTGGGGGAATTACGTTTGATGGGAAGGGTAAGAACTGCATCCAATGAGCTCCGATTCGAAACATAGGGGACATAGCGCTACTACAGCTGATGGGAGTCCCGGCTCTTACGAGGACGCGAGAGCGTGGTGATAGAAAGAATTCTTCTTTCTCTCGATAGACCAGTAAGTAACTAAAACAGTCTCTAGTATTCCTACGTCTAACTTCAACCTTAAGGCATTTAACAACATGTGCCACTTCTCCAGCTATAATGGCCATGTATCATGGTTCTTTTATGAGTCTATATGCGAATTCGTCGGGCGCTTGGATGGCTATTGACAGGACGTTAGCCAATACTTGTCGTTCTAACTCATATTTATGTTTCAATAGATCGTAATACATCCGACTGACTTGGTTTCGGAAATGTTTCTCTACATATATGAATTTCGAATTTACGTACGCAAAGATATCAAGATTCTCGACGGCTGCTTCAGTCTTAGGAATAAAAATCTTTTTTGGGTTTTCTAATATAAACAACTTGAGATGCTCGGTTTGGATCGGTTTGCATCTACAAATCTTAATTTCATCTATACTAGTGAGGGCAAAAGCTACGTCATTGGTTTCTAAAATATGAGGAATCTGGTTAGTTCCTTTTTCGACGGTCTTGTTGACATAACCCTCATATAACACAGAATATTTGGTGGTCCCACAAGTATCGCTAGGAATAGATGTGAGCGAACAACTTGTTCCTGATTGTAGTTGGATCCGATTCGTTTTAGTAAATTCATTGACTTGGAGTAACTGCATGTGTTCTTGTGTAATATTCAATTCTGGATGTTGAATGTCATAATCTCCCACCTCCAATAATGTAATAGTGGTGAGGTTGGACAATTGTTCTCCGCAGTCGAACCCAACTAGTCTTGGTTCGGTGTCTCCTACACCTAGTATACCTAGAACCAAGGCGATAAATAGGGTTGGCTTAATGTTCATCTGTAATCAAAAAATAAAATTTTCTCTTGTCTTCTCCCTTCCTTACCCTTGGGTGGTTAGTATATTATATTTGTGCTATAGTTCTGCGTGAATGATGGCAAGCTGACAGAAGCGCTTTTTGATTTTATTATTAGTATCTCTTTTTTTTGGTTGAAGCAAAACATACATGATTATTCCAGTCACACAGCGATACTACTAAATCTAGCAGGGATTTCATATGTAGGTCCGAGTCTATCATAACAAATTTGGTCGAAGAGTATGTCGGGGGGGGGGGGCTGCGAGTGAGGATAGTCTATGTTGCCTATGGTGCTCGTCTCTGTCGTTAAGTAAGATTCCCCGTCTCATATACTGGTAACTCGTCACGGCTAAACATAAACCTGAGAATGTTAGGAAAATGCCTAAGATTACGGCTATCACTACCACCTGGGTAGGCAATGTGTATTCTTCTACCTCGGATCCCTTTTGGTGTAGGTCATGTTCATTTCGTAGATCCTACAAGGAAATATCTGTCATGGGGTTTGAGAAGTTTCGGAAGGTATCAACACTCCATGATCCCAGGAGATCTTGTGAATATCCCGTGAGGAGCTTGACAACTAAGGTAATGTTGGGCATAAATAGGCGAGATTGAAAACGAAAGGTAGGGGGTTTTGATATCAACTGGTATTCCCCGGTAGAAACTATACAGTGGTGATTGAGGTTAAGGATACCCATTCCGGAAATGTTGATCCCTTTTGTTTTACATTCTTGACAATCTATTTTCAGGACTTCCGGTTTTGATAATGAGTAGATCCATCTTTCCGTGTCCTCCAGTTGGATTATTAAGTATGGACTATTAAACCTTTCGTTATGTAGGAGTTGTTCCTGTGGACGTAAGGAATGATCCTGAAACTTCCAACATTGGTTGTATTGTAATTCGGTGATCCGATACGATGTTCGATTAGGTCCTAAGCCGAAAAGCGGGGTGTCTGGAGATATATAGACCAAGGTAGTTCGATTTGCGTTTATGAATTGTGGGGTGGGTAAGGAATAAATGCGATATAACTTGAAGGTAGATTTCTCAATTAATGGAAATTGGATTTCAATAAAAAGATAATCGTTGAAGCCATGGTATATCTCAGAGAGGCCTGATAACGAATCGATTCGGATATCGCTTACAGGAATGGGGAATTTATATGATTTTGCTGATTTCTCAATGTGCTTTACTATTTCCTTGAGATTTTTGGCTTCTAAAAGATAAGAATATAGTTGTTTAAATTGTAAATATCGCAGAACCGCTATCATATTATAAAATAGTTAACATATTATATAATATTCTTGTAGTGGGAACATTACCGATCCTGATGGCTAAATGGAGCAGTGTTCCCGTCATGGCCGGCTTGATGGATGAGATGCAAGTTGATCTTCAGTCAAGGAATTAATGTAGAAGTAGGGGTGGATATAGCAATGACCTCATTTCTTATGCCGATTCCATGAAAAAGGAGTTACAACTTCATTAAACTCAATATTATATACTTGGGAAGCACCTTATGGATCATTGGATTGCGCCTGTCGGAAAAGGCAGTTTAATAAACAGGCGTCACGCTGATTATTTCCTGAGGACGGATCTATAGGCTTCGTCATGAGCATCTCGTGGCGTTCCTCGGCAATGACCTTTATGCCCATAACTACTCTTTCGTGCCAGGCCGGTTTAACTGTAAGGTTTTCTGACGAAACGGAAACCAGGGCCCATAAAACATAGACTCTGACTAAATAGTTGAAGGTCAAATCATAATGACGGGAATAAAACAGTAGTTCCGCAGTGACTTCGCTAGGATATTTTCTTTTGATTATCTCCCACATAACCCTAGCTGAATTTTCTGTGAAGAGATCCGTTGTTCGGTGTTCCTCGATGATAAGCATAGTCGACAATTGACGATAATCGGCGACACACTCTCGATAATATTGATGCAGACTCGGACGCGTCTCTAAAATCATGATGTTCCTAAAATTGATGTAGTTTCCTTGGAAATGTAATCTTACTAAATGTTAGATGACGATGTAGGTGCCCGGCTTCTCAAGCCATTGTTTAGGAAAGAATGGTTTGACCTTTCCTTCTAACCTTGGATATAGACTTGCGCCCGCATTCAACATGCAAATTAGCACGTTACTATTGCCTGCATCGTAAGCTTCAAAGAATAATGGTCTCTCGTTTGCCGTACATTCGTTCATGTTCCCTCCGAAGTACATGATGAGCAAAACAGCATCGCGTTGCTCCGAATCGATTGCTAATTGGAGACAACTCTCTCCTTTAGGTCTCGTAAGGAGATTCATGTCCGCCTCCTTTACAAGCAGGGATTCTGCGTAGGATTTTCTCGTAAATTAGGGCAAGTTGTAGGGCCATGAATCCCTCGTCAGGTTGATGTTGAAGTACGGAATAAAGAGATCTACGAAGCTCTCAAGGTAAATGTTTTTAATTACTGTATGCAGTAAATTATCTAGTTGATCCCAGTAAACATGTGTATTTGCTTTAATTAATTCCTTTATAGCCACCTTGATATCATGGCGGATTGCCTCTTCCAGAACTTGTGTAGGATCTGTAAGCGTTTTTCCCGAGAATACCAATAGCTCGCGCACCATCTCGTAATAGCCTTCTCGTATGGCCAGCAAGACTTAACAATCGCTCGAATCGTTAGGTCGGAGTCCTAGAACCAGGAGGTAATCGACGATATCTTTGCTTCCCAAGATGACGGCCAATCGAAGGAGATCTAACAAAGGCGAATCGTGGTATTCTACGTAAATATCATGTAACACCAGACAAGCGACGATCCGGAGGTTCCCTTGAATCACGGCGACATGCAACAACGTTTTTCGATCGACCTGTATTTGGTTTAATAGACGCCTCACCCGATAAAAGGATTCCATCAGAAACTCTGTAAATTCTGGATCTTCTTGCATTGAGAACAAATGGGAACATAATTCTAGACATTGCGCATTTCCCACAAGTAGTGCCCTTTGAAGAAGGATTCGTGCCCTCCTTCGGTCTCCTTGGTTATAAATATTATAAATAATTTGGGCTTCCTGACTTCCCGGAAATTAGACGTGTTCGGCTTCCATTTTCTTGTAAAATAAAAGGGAGTGAAGCTGCAAAACGAAATCATTGTTCTTGCATTGTAAGGTAATAGGATATGCGTTCAACGACGTTTACAGTTAAATATTCCGCGAATATGGGGTTTAACTTTGTTTCGCGTATTTTCCATTCCCGTCTACCCTCAAGAAGTTCCCATAGTTTACTGTGAAGTTCTTTGCCAAAGATGTCGAAATCTTGTAGGGACACGAGTCGGGCCTCATGCAAGGCTCGGTAATTCCTGGCATGTTCGAGTAATTGGAGTGGGGATTTTATTAACACCTGATAGTAAGTCAAGTGTGAAGAGATCTTTATGTCAGTATCCTTCTGCAATTCTTGCAAAGCTTTGTTATAATCATTAAAGGCTGACGGATAGTGTTAGGCTAAGCGAAGGATATCCCTTTCATTGACATATTTATTTTAAAATTTTAATTTTGCAATATGGTTTGCTAGGAGTTGACTCGGGCGGCGAAGAGGAGCACCGAAGCCAAAGTATTCATCCGGCCAACGTTCGTCGTAGACGGTAGCATTATGTGCTAACAGTAGTTGTAATTTCTTTTCAAACCCGAGGAAATGCGCTACCTATAAGGGTCTACGACCGATACGCGTGCGAGAATCAAGCGAAGCTCTATTCTTTACAAGAATCTCGCAAGAGAGAAGAGTCCCTTATTCGATTGTTAAAGGTAAAGGAGTGCGCTGTGCCCAAGCCACGACACTAACTTGGGCGCCATGCTTTAGAAGTGTTCTACTAATCAATCTAATTGATTATACGCCGCCACGGAGAGGGGTTTCCTCATATTTCGAGTGCTGGTTTACCTTAGTTCCACGTGATATTAACATTTCAGCCTTGGCAGCGCTTTCTAACTTGGGCCCGTGCGCGACTTGATAGAGCGGATTCCATCTTTTATCGTTTTGTGTGGTGCAATCATTCCCATGTCGTAAAATAAATTCTAATATTTCTATGAGTCCTGCGCTGGCTTTATGTACCGCATTATCACCCCAATGGTCAACGATGTTTGGGTTCGCTCCATAGGAAAACAGACATTCGACAATGGTGTATCTCCGTTTCCTAGAGGCTGAATTTGGGGAGTCAAAGGCACTGAGGTTAAGAATGCTGGGGTAGGTACTGGGCGGAAAAGCGTTCGGGGAATCTAAAAGTTCCCTAGATTCTAAAGCGTCGTGGATAGCTGGAATCCTCCAATTATTTCGTACGTTAGGGCGGGCTCCCTTTTCTAATAATTCCTGTACAGCTTCTAGATCGTAGTACATTGCCGCGCAATGGAGGATGGTACGTCCCCATTTGTCCTGGTGGTTTATTAAATCTATCTCTGAATCAAATTTTGCTCTCAGAATTTCTTGATTTCCCCATCATAAGGCATCTCGAGCTGCAGGAACAATATTTATGAATTTAATCCTCCAGCTCTTCCATAAGCAAGCCTTAAACAGTTCCGCATGATTGTCGCGAGTTGCTTCTATTACAATGGAATTAATTTCGGCTACCAGAGTCGAACTTTTATTTCCCAGGAGAAAACGTCGTAATTCGGGCACGTTGTATGGTTTCATTACTACAAGGAAATCCCTCTTTAGTTCCTTTACCTTACATGAAGAGCCCATAACTGCAAGGAAAAGGTTCACGGATTAGGGTTACTTCTCAGAGTCGAGAAAAACAAGAAGGGGAACGAATCGAAATAAAAAGTGGGTGTGAAAAGATTCGACAAGTAATTAGAGGTTCAGGTTACCTTAACATGGTGGTTGACTACCCTATCTTGCAATAAAATATGTTAAATATATATACGTATGCATAAATATGGGAAGACGCGGATGTAGATTGTTATATTTTTACTTCCATTTCGGATAGGGCCGATTTTTAACATTCAAATTTAACAAGTAGGGTGACCGAGGTTGGAAGCTCCGCCGTAAAGGTCATCAAGGGCATGTTCTTGATGTCCTGGTGTTATGTATGATTTTTGGATCCTATTGCTATGCACGACCTTAAAACGGTTGTTGCCTATTTGAATTTTAACATTCCCGTTTCGCAATAAACCGAGTACTAGGTAAGGACCTTCATATTGATCCGTAAAGGGTATCCCGGGATAAGGTAAGGACCAGTGGCACCTCTCCGACTTTTTTAATCTGATTACATATTCTGATAGATATTAGCCGTTTCCGATACTTTAGGCTATTCTACAGTGTTCGTTTTTGCGCACTCTAATTTTCCATTCCTGATTACGAAATTTGGGTGCTTAAAAATCTTCACCCAAATATATTAAGCTGCACCAGAGTTTTACGGTGTCGGCACGTGAATTGTCAGTTCTGCCCCGTATCTATATTTTTGATTCATTTGAACGTGCTAAACCTGTGCGCGCACTGGATTTTTCGGTGCGCGCTCAAAATGTGAACTGGGATTTTCAGTTCATTCCCAGCGGGGGGCAGAGGGCGTGCGGGTGGGGAGTATGGATGCGAGCGGGCTGTGACGATGCGTGACTGTCATGACTGCAGCCCCTGCGTGCAGATGGGGTGCACCTTTATTGTTCAAAAACTCTATATAGTTTTTTTAGAAGATAACTTATATAATACTTATATATGATAAAACATAGTCCATCTATATATTTTTATAGAAACGATAAAGATGGCGACGTAAACGTATCTTAACTAATTAATTTCATAAATTGTGCGACGGGAATCGTCGCAGGCCCATACCTGTACGGACCCGGAGTAGGCAAAGCCGTACGCGCAAGGCGCGCTAGGCCTAGCCCGACGCAGCCAACGCGTACAGCAGCCAAGCGGAGTCAAGGAGCCGAGGCCTAGCGGAAAAGCGCGAGCCTGCGTGCGTGCGTGTGTGTATTTGGGTGTGTGTGTCGCGCGACGGCCCGTAGGGCGCATTAGTGGTACGGCGTGTGTATGTATGTGTGCCCGGCCCGCGAGCGCCGTAGGCCAGCGAGAGAGCGCGGGTTTTTCGGCAGTGTTTGCCGATCCGCCTCTACATGCGCACGCAATTTTTCACGGCCTTGTAAGTTCACGCGATCGGCAGTGATAAGTTTGTCACAATTTCGGAGACGCGAGACGTATCGGGCGCGGAAGAAGATCTTCTTCTTCCTGCGACCTCGTGGGTGCACGTACCCTGGTGCGGCCGGTCCGCCGGCCAGCACCTCGTGCGAGTGCTCAGCGTTTGCGTGCGGCTAAGCCCACGGCTTGGACTTTATAAGCCCCGTGGGCCCGCAAACCCAGCGACCAACGTGCGAGCGGCTGCCTGCGTGCAGCAGAGCCAGCATGTCTAGGAGGGACACTGAGGAGCGGTGCTGCGCATCAGGTCACCGACCGTGAGTTTTGTTAATAAATGAAGTTTCTCGTATAATCCGTGTAGTAATTTGCAACAGGAGGCACGCGACTCCGTGCGCTGCCGACCTTGATGCTCGGGAATTCGTGAACGCGGAGAAAAAGTAACTGAGTTTTGTTCGCGCGGAAGAGTTACTGCCGCGGTGACTCTAATAACATAAATTATTAGAACGCGGCAGAAAACCGCGTGACAATTGTTAGAAATTAATATAATAAATATTTAATGTTTTATTTTGTATATTGAATTATACAAAGTATTTGCTAATATTATTAAACAATTTTAACGTATATAGTTGTTTAGTCACTTCTACAAAAAATTTTGTTGCTACAGACTTAAACTAATAAATATATTAATTATTAATTATATAGTCAATGCTTTTGAGCGCGTCGAAAAATGTGAACTTGGATAGATTTGATACAAAATTTTGTTACACGCAAAATGACGAAAAAAAGTACTTTCACTAATTTGATTAAAATCTTAATTTGTTCATGAAAAAAATAACTTTTTAAAAATCGTGTTAAGAGTATTTTTTTCGTCCAATATATGACCCATAGAACAAGAAAAAAAGATCGTCCTGATGTAGCTAAAATTTTTTGGAGAGATTGGAGAATTGGAGATATAGCTATTCAAAGTTTATTTACTTTAAATTAATATATATTCTGCAATGTAAAAATTTCCAAAAGTAAACAGCCACTGAAAAGTTTTGGAAAATTAAACATTTTATAGGATATAGTATACAAAACATACAATAAAGTAAACAAAGTTTCTAGGAATGTTATTATATTTTAATTCAATTAAATATAATTTTTTCAAGGATTTAATCCCTTCACGAAAGTAAGCTTACTTTACTTTATTTCAATCATATAACGGTAATTTTTCTAGGAATCCGTAATGTTACTAAACCTGAATCCCTTTACAGTAACTTTTCCAGGAATTAACGTAATATAATTACGTTTAATCTGTTAATACATAAGAGCAATATAAGAGAAAGCATCTTGCAATATTGCTTAGTATAGATTTAATGCTGAGACTACTTATCACATTAATTTAAAATATAAATATAAATTCTAATTCCTTCTTTTCTAATTTCTAGGTTATTAAAGACTTTAAAATTAAGTTAAAAAACACGTTTCACTAAAAAAATTATTAATTACTAAATTATACATTAACTTAAAGTTTTCAAGAGCGCAGATATTCAGATGATAATTACAGTTATAGTTAATTTTATTAAAGATCAATACAATCCTCTTCTTTGTAAAATACTGACTTCGAATTTAGAAAATGCTATGAGTGATGATATTATGCAAGATATAAAAATGACATTTCATAGCTTCAAGAAGTCCTTGTTTAGCAGTCTATAAAAATAATATTTTATATATAAGTACGAGGCATAAACTGTAAATAAATAATACACTATATAAATAAGCTCTACGAAACAAAAAAATGTATATATGTGTAATAAATGTGAGTATATTGAAGATCACTAACTATTTTAACAAAATCAATAAATGTTTCTAAAAAATAGATAACTTCAGCTTTTTCTACGTGTAACATACATTTTATTTTGTTAGAATTGATTTTTAGAGACTAATTTTGAAATTAACAGAAAATATGTCTGTTAAATGTTAGATGAACATAGTTTTGTCTACTAATTTAACAGACAATTCAGTTACGCAAACAAAAAATATTGAAAGTCTAGATAAGTATTTTTAACTGTGCACAAGCTCATTAAATTATAAGCTTATCAAGTATTAAAAATGTACTTCATGATATCTATTTAAAAAAGCAGACTTTAATATGTAATATAATTATCAGGATAAAAAGTCATAAAATATTTGATAGTAAAGATGGGTTTTTAAAAGAAAAAATATGGGTTGTTAAAGTTCAAATTCCGGTGTATCTATTAAGTACCAAAATTATATATCAAACCGAAATTTCTAAAAATTTATTTAATTTTAATGGTAGAAAATCCCTGCTTTTATAAACTACTAGCTGAAGTTCCTCGCTCGCTAACGCTCACTCGGATTGATTTGCATTAACGCTGGCTCAGATAGATTTGTATTTTTAAAAAAAAAAATTGATCTATTAATGTGCCTTATAAGATACTACATAAATTTAGAAAAAAAATTTTTTTTAAATTTTAGAGAATTTTTTGGAAATCCTACAGTAACTACA
>JAPYZB010005388.1:0-10452 GCA_030522745.1 Eupelmus kiefferi | reverse complement strand
AAAGAAATCGATAAAGAATTTAATATCACCTAGATGGTTAACTACTAATAAAGTCCAAATTAAAATTGGGTCTAGAACATAAATTGACTCATTTATCAGGAGACAATCGTAAATAAAAAAGCTTAGTAATATGATGTCATTTGAGCAAGTCAGCGCATTTATATTTACTCCTATTCTAAATATCTTACAACTCAATAAGCCCCTATCAAGTTCATTTTATAAGGCAATCTGTATACACAAATTTTAATCAATATAGTTAAAACTCTGAAATAAATTTTTGTATTAGAATGTATTTATTTATTTATATATTTATTTTTTTTTTACTTAAACCAAAATAAAGTCTATTACATTTTTATGATATGAATACTAATAATTCTTATGGATTTCAATTTTTTGGAATGAATTGACGTATTTCAGTTAATTTAAATAAAAACTATAAAATTAAAAAATATTATATATTATAATGTTGTTCATTATAACAAAGAACTCTCAATTTGTTTTAATTATTATTTTGATGTATGTATTTTGATTTACTCCATTTCAGTTCACGTCGGAATAAAATATAAATATTTTCATGACATTTCAATCCCCGTTAGAATAAAATTGGATTGGAACAATATATCATATGGACTTAAATTTTTCCATCACCATTCGTAGTAAAGCATGGCACCGAAGTTTTGAGGTTTCTCGTTAATCCTAAATAACATCTTAATATCTATAAAAAATTGTTATGACTTTTACATATTTGAATGTTTTTCTTTCACATCTAAATTTCAGAATTGTCAAAATGTTAAAACAATCGTAAGTGAATCATGAATAAAATTATAAGAAAATATTGTTGCCATTTTCTTTATTTCAAATGACAATTATTTTATTGAAACAATAATTAAATTAACGTGGAATCGGGCTAATTGAGTAAATTGTAAATTATTATTATTAAATTTTTTAATCTTCTAAAGCTTTTTAAATTCTTTATTTTTCTTCTAGGGCATTTACGATAGTATAATAGGTCACTCAAAAAGTCCTTAAAGAAGAATGAAAAGTTTAATAATAAAAATTTTCAATTTACTCTAGCAGCCTCATACTGTTCAATTAGCCTCTTTTTATTATCAAAGTTTATTTTCAAATATCAATACTAATAACACTAAAAGTTCAGTCCAATTTTAAAAGTATTCATATAAAAACGACCAAAGGATATTACAACATTGTTCTATTTATGAAGTATACGATTTTTAGATATTTACGTCACTCAGAAGATTTTTTAATCATTCTATAAAAAAAGTATTTTTTATAGATATCTTGTAATTTTAGCCATGGAATTTGTGAACTATGAAACTATTATAATAAATCCTTTTATCAACAGATTTCAAAAGATTAATTATCCTTGAATTGTGATTTAATAAAAGAATGCTCTACTATTTTTGTAATATTTTAAAATAAAATCGACCAACCGCTTTTCATTTTAATAAGCTCTTATTTTTAAGATCTGTACTACTTAATTCTAAATGTTTCATATTTTGGTGCACAGTTGTCCCGATAGAAATGATTCTATTTAAAAGGTAGAAAATGACCAAAAAATAACTAGTTCATAATCTGGAATAGTAAACTTCCACCAGAGTTGTAACAAATGAATATACTTTGCTGATTATAACTTACTACAATAAAAAAGAGAATTAAGTCGGCAATAGTACATTTTCAGCATAATGAAAGTCTATTATTTATCTCGCGAGGCGTTTAAAAAGTCTTAAGAAATAAATAATTAACTTACACTTAAGTGTCGAACTACATTTTATACTAAGAAAACTAAAAAATTATATCATGATTTTGAGATAAAAATATTTGATGAAATAAACTCTAGTGTAAACAGTAGAATCTACATAAATCAAAATGCATGATAATAGTTATTTTATATGCAGTATTGAATCAATATTAACTACGTTTGAAAAATCAGGAATACAGTTTTAGGGAATATTTAAAAAAAAATTGTATCATCCAATTATCTTTTCAATTAGCAAATAATACATTATCCACTATTCAAATATGTCAAGCATTATAAAACTTTAATAAAGATATTTTCGATAAAAAACATTACGATCATTAATTACAAAAAAAAAACTGATTCAAACAAATTAGCCCGACCTTTGCAATTAACAAGCAAACAATCCAATTTGTTGCAGGTGGCACAGGAAAGGCGGAGGGTGAGGGGGCGAACGATCACCCTGGCAGGCGCATCGGGGGCGTCGGTGTCGGAATCGGCGGCGGGGCCACCTTGGCCCAGGGTCGTAGCAGCGGTGTCGGGGCCGGTCGCTCGCGCGACGAGCCCCGCAGGCACACCCTCAGCGGCGATCATCAGTCGTCCGCGTTGCTGCATCACCAGCAGTTCAACACGGTGGCCGCCGCCTCGGGTCAGCCGATCCACCCGCTGCATCCCCGGCACCTACCGCCGCCTCACTCACAGTACGGGCCATCTTCACGACATACCACCATGGATCTCGAGGTGAGACAAATAGCAATTCATATTTCTTGTAAATGATTATTGTTTATAAGTCTTAGTTAATGGTGCTCCTTGCTTTCTCAAAGTGAATACTCAATAAAGTAATTCAAAGTTATAGCTACAACGGTGTTCAGACATCATTGCTTGTTTCTTGTAAATTTTATATGAACCTGCAGGCTGAAGAACTTGGCTTTTTGCAGTGTACATCTAAGTTGCAAATAAAACTATATTAGATTAAATAACAAACATAAATTTTACTTTAAATGTACATAAAATGTGTCTTTAAGAAATTTAAAACAAGAAATTAACTGTTTAATTATTCCACAACTTTTTTGTGTCGGGCGCCATATCAAAATTTTTGTTTGTTTTTAAGTAATAAACAAAAAACACGAATTTTGTCAGTAGGTTTTTTCAATGCTTTATTCTTCAACTCGTAATCATATTTTTTCTATTGAATATATAGCTTTGAAAGTTTTTTACGCATTCTTTACATTCTTCCGCGAATTTTAGTCTAAGTAAGAATTCTTAAAACTATTACATTTTAATACTATGTAGTCAGAATTGCGATTTCAAAACGTTCGTCACACTACTTTTGTCTTCAAAGACAAAGACTCGAGATTTCTTTGTTTGATATCTTAATTCGAAATTTGAAAAAACAATAGTTTTAAAAATTCTTGCTTAGACTGAAAGTCGCGGAAGCATGTGTAGAATACGTAAATAATTTTCAAAGCTAAATATTCAATAAAAAAAATATGACTACGAATTGAAGTGAATAAAGTATTGAAAAAATGATATAACGAAATTAGTGTTTTTTGTTTTTAACTTAAAAACAAACAAAAATTTTGATATGGCACCAACACAAAAATGTTGTGGAATAATATAAGTACTTTCCTTATTTTAATAATTAAAATGAAGATTTGAGCACCTTTAAAATTCTATCGAGTTAGATAATACTTATGCGCCCGATACAGTCTATATACCCTTTTAGTTTCCAGACCCTCAATTAAGCTCTGAACCTTCCATGTATGCAATAAGTTATTGTGTAATTAATTTTTAATATATTTAAAACTATTATTTTTGCTTGTTAAACTTTCTTACTTGAATTTTTTTACTTGACCCTCTTTTTCACTTGGAAAAATTCTAAATACGAATATCAAAATTTGATTGAAATATATTCATAGATGATATTCTTTTCAATTTTAAATCTGATATTTATATATGTACATAGTTTATTTCGTGATTCTTTTTTTACAATTTTCTGTTTTATCTATTTTATTCAATATCTGGACTATTTTATTTATTGATTTTTTTTTATTTGTAAACAATACTTTTCAACATAAACTAAACTGAGATAAATTTTCTAGGTAGATAGGTCCGCGTAAATATTTCATACAAAAATAATGGGTCAATTTGTATATATTCTTACATTCAATTCATAATATTTATAATTTTTGGGTTTCCAAATAAGAATCAGAAATAAAATATAATTTTTATTTCGATTTATTTAATAATTTTTCCTTTACAATTAATTAATTTCTTTATTTTTATCAAACATAAAATAGATATCAGAGAAAAATGTTTGAATCGCTTATACTTATATTTAGAGTTAAGTGGATCATATTGGATAATGATTGGTTCATGATTGCTGCTCAATAAGGTTTATCCAAAAAAGAACAGAAAGAGATCCAAAAATTAAGCGATAGTAAAACTACTTTAAAAAGATAAATTTTTTATAGGCCTATAAAAGTTATAGTCAGTTTTTAAAACTTGTTTCTTGTTTGATAAGCTACTAATTGTTGCTTAAATTATTCGTTTTTTCCTACAATAACCATAAAGAAAATGTTGTTAATATAAGGAATAAATAATTATGAATTAATCCATATTCAAGATAATCCTTTTAAGGTGGCTGCGCTATTTTAGAAAAACATCAAGAAGTATAAAGGAAAAAAATATGATTGATGGTATGAGTTTTGAGTATTATATTGCAATAATTTTATATAGGGACAACATAGACCAATCAGAAAAGAAAAAAATTGTTGAAAATTAAAAATTTAACATATAGGTTCTAATGGAAAAATTAACATTTTTACCTTTAATTAAATAAATATACATAAAGATTTGACTAAAATTGTGAGAAGTCATAGTCTTATATATTACAACAAAATAAAAAGCATCGCTTGTTATTTATGAAATTTGCAATATAATTTAATTTATAACATGAAACGTCAAGTTTCGCCTTTAAAAGCCGTCACAGTAAAACCTCAAAGTCTCATTAAAATTGATGTCGCGGATATAGGGACTTTTCTTTGTTAGTTAAAAGAATTGTGTAATAAATGTAAAACACTTTTAGCATGACTGAATAATTTTTTTAAACGAAATTATTAAGTGCCTTTTGATGATATGGATGGAACAGTATGGTGCAGCTACCTTAACATTTTGAGTGAACCATTTCAAGTGACAATCATATATTCAGGTTCTTGTGTATAATAATAAATACAGTCCATAACAGAGCATATTTTTTATATCCTAATGGAAAAAAAGAAGTACAGAACAACAAACGAATTTATTAAATTGAAATTATTCCGTAATTTAAATTTAGTAACTCTTTGAGAAAGCAAAACCATAATCCGACTGTAAATGCGAGTTCTTTAACCGTTTGATGTTTATTTTAAAAATTTTAGTACCATTTTCTTCTACATTAATGTTAAATATTTTTCTGTTTCTTCATAAAATGTAAAAATTATATAACACTATCAAATCGATTTTGTCCTAAAATATATTATAATTCACTATACTTTAATTATAAAACATCAAATACTTTAGGTAAACTCCTTTATTATCAGTAACAAATATATCTCATCACGAGTATTTAATGCTTCTATTTGTATTAGCAGCTTAATAAACTATAAATTTTTTAAAAAATATTGCTTATCTTAAATATTTTACAGATGCGGAAAATGTAATAATTATCAGTAGTAAAATCACTTTTTATTCTGCAGCATGACTCGTTTGAGTGGTGAAATCGATTTGGCTTTAAAACGCGCTTCCTTTAACAGTTTACGTTTTTTCGTTTTTTATCATACAATGTGCATGCTTTCCTATTCGGTACTAATAATTCAGGAAATGCGTGTATATAATTTTAAATTTATGGACACAAACATAGTTTTTTGTTAACATTGTATATATACATTGCAAGCCATAATTTCAGAATAATACTTAAAATCATTTGAAACTTTAAGCAAATTATTTTGCTTGAATAATATAAATGCTTATATTTATTAGAATTATACCTTCGCATAGTAATTCTTTTAAGTATATGCAAATAATATACTAAAAATCATAATTTTAAAGTAGGATATTATTATCATTACTCTAAATCGTTTCGTTTTCTTCAATTTGTAAATTTTGTTTTTAAACTAAATCGAAAATCTCTACGTGTCACGGTATATCTTATATCTGTGTTTAGTTTAATAGTGAATATTTATCTAAAAAATCCCTTTTTGCTGCATTATTTACGACTTATATGTGGATTAATTCTAATTAATAGTTTTTTTATATTTTATTCTTTTGCCATTGTTTACATGTATTTCCATTGTCTTTTACTAACAGATGGGGACCAAGTCTCGCCAAAGAAAGGTAATTTTTTGTTTTCACTTTTCTATTTGTAAGATATTTTATGGAAAATTATTTTGCATGCTAATACTATACCTTATAAATGACTGTTTTGAAATATTCGTTATATCTTTAATTTACTTGCGTTAATTTTAACTAAAATATTGCAGAATCGTTTCTAAATTTTATAGAAAATAAATATTATAATTAGCTGTGTCTATGTGCAAAAAAGTATTTACGCAAAAGTCATAATCATTTGTCTACCTTTCGTCGTAGAAAAGTAAGCTAGTTTAAAGTAATAATACATAAGATAGACGTAGATATTGATAACAGATTATTTAACTATCACTAAAATCGCTGTGATTTCGTATTTAAATTAGATTTTGAATATTAGTAATCATTGTACAAACATTTAACAAAAAATGTACGTATAAATAAAACTAGAATAGTTTGAATTTGAAGCTTTCACGGTGAATCTTGTTGATTTTGAGTACTTTTCGGGTTGCTACCATGTGAAGTCATTTAAGATGCCGAAGTTTCATGGAGCATTAGTTAAAATTGTTTATTCTTATGTATATTATTTAAATATATGAATTTATCTCTATATTACTTTAGAAGTAAATTCTTAAGTTTTATTTCCTTATTTCAATTAAAACTTTGTACAAAAGTTCCAAAAAGTATTGATCCTTTATAAATACTGGCATAGTTACCTTATAACTTGTAAATTTTTCATTTCCTAATTTTGGTTATGACCCTTTTATAGTATCTCTATAATAAATACAGGAGAGTGGGGAAAATATTCCACAATGAGAGTTTAAATTAAAATTTATGGATATAAAAAGAACTCAAGGGAATTCATCGACCGATATACCCTTTTTATTTATGACTCTATGCACTTTATGGCTATTCAGAAGCAAAAAATAAGATATCATTTTAAATATATTTGCTTTTATTTAAGAAAACATGAAAAATTAAATAATGTATCAATAAATCTGTGTTCTCGAGTACTGATAGTAAATATGTATAAAGGGTGTTACATCTTTTAGCTTAAAGAGACTGATGATAACTCGTAAAATAAAATATATAACAAATATATAATATTTATATAAAAATTATTTTCAATAAATTAAAATTTGTATGGTTAAGATTATGAAAAAAGCTTTAAATTATTAGGTTTATTTAAAAAAGTTCGTTTTATCTTAAATTATATATTTTTTTAACTTGATAAACGTTATTACTAAAGAGTTAAATATACTAAGATAGATGTGGATTATTTTTGCCACTCACCTATACCATAAGTTTGAAATTATTTTCTAGAGATTAAAAAAGTTGTGTTTAATTTTCAGTCGCCTCTTCCACGAGGGTATCCACCACCCAGCCATTCGGCGATGCTCTTCGACGATGATCCAGGGATCATGTCCGAAGTGGAGACCTCAAGTACTGGATTCCGTCGAGGCGGTAAGCAACGAAGCAGCTTACCGGTTGTTCGGACCCCAAGTAAAACCCTGGAGCGACCGTTAGGTAAGATATGCTTATATCATTATTCTATTTATATTTCTAGTTCAAAATGAAAAAAGTTTTAAAAATCGAGATTGCTATATTTCCATTAAATCAAAAAAAGAAACATTTATATTATTTTAAATACTTTACTTTGCTATTTTACTAAAACTGCTTGTGAATATCTATAGAAAATTGACAAAAAACGTGAAAAAAAAATGTTTTATTATGGTGCTTAATCAAAGGGCGCGGCAGCGCCCTGATTGGCAAGTAGTTATACATAGGTAGATAATTGATTATTTTTAATGTTAACTTATTTTTTCAGGTCTAGTATTTCTACAGTACAGAAATGAAACAAAAAGAGCTTTGCTACCAAATGAAATAACCAGCATTGACACAGTCAAAGCTCTTTTTGTCAGAAGCTTTCCAAAGCAGCTTACCATGGAGTACTTAGACAGCCCTCACGTTAAAATTTATATCCATGACAGCAACAAGGACATGTTTTATGAACTTGAGGATTTGAGGTTAGTCTTATAATTAAAAATTCAATTTTGCAATGATAAAGAAAATTTTTGTACAAACACTTTTTTTAAAAAAGTATAAGCAATCCTACATTTTTATTGCCTTATTTCTGACTTACTTTCAATAATTTTCAACATATTTAGAATGAAGATAGAATGGAGGTAAAAAAGAAAAAATACTACAAACATAAATGTAAATATAAATATAAATATAAATATAAGTAATAATCTTTAAAGGTGTTTTCGAAAAGTAAATGTATCTCGTTGAATCTGTTTATAACGCTGCATAATTAATTATTATTAATTTTAATTAATTATTCAAGAATAAATTTCCTTATAATAATTAAAGCTTTTTGATGCATCTTGCGCTTATATACATGTGTACAAAAATCTTCATTTTGGCGTACAATGTTTTTATCATAAGATAAAAGACAAGATTCACGTTCAATAAATGAAAGCTTAACGACACTTCTTCAAAAATAATTTAAAAATAAAGACAATTGAAAGGGTGTATCATTGTGCTTGCAGGTCGCATCTAAGAGATATCAGAGATCGCAGTGTGCTTCGACTATTTGAGAGCGACGGAGTCGCTGGAATGCCAGGAAACCTCGGCATTCCGGGCGGTCCTGTGCTGCCGGCTCACTGGGAGGATCAAAGTTACTTCAGTGAGCCAGAATTTGATAGTGAATTCCAGCACCAACACATACACAAAAGTAAGGTAAGTGAAGCAAAAATTTTTTTTTTCCATTTGTCTCACTGTTCACCAGCAGGACTTTTAGGATTTTTGAATAATTCTCGAAAGTCACACAAATGTTGAGGTATTTAAATGTACAATAACGTTTATTAAAATTAAGTTGCAAATTTAAATTACAAAAAATGTACATAGAAGATTTATCTACAATGAGTATTATTATATTAACTTGTCACCGTATAATCAAATCTATACAATCATACTTATACAAGGCACGTATGAAACGCTTGTTTGGAAATACGCTAAGATAGCCGTTTAAATGCGGCAGCTCATCCGCGTACAGACTTTGTGACATAATAAATAAATTAACATTCACATTCACGTGTGTATGAGTGCGTGAAGGTGTGCGTGAGTGCGAACGTCTGTATGTATATGTATATGTGTACATTTATACGCGCGCGTGCGTTGTGTATACATTCTTTTTACTAAGCAGTGGTTTTACTAAACGGTAATTATGTTCTCAAGCGAGACGTTGAACGTGTTTCGCTATTTTATGGCATTTTGAACATTTTCAATCATGTGTGAGATACGGGCAATATTGTTTTTGTAGAGAGCAAATGTATTACTACAGATTAAAATAATTTAAGTACGTAGATCAATAAGATTAACAAAATTAATTTTGTTCTGGACTTTTGTTTAAAATTTGCCTTGTTTGGTACTTCAATCTGGTAAGATTTTTTTCATCGTTTTCGAAAAGTGAGAAGTGCAAAAAAATCGTAAATATAATACATAAGTACTTACATAAGTATTTCTCAAAAAATTCATACAAACGTGAAAAATTTTTTTGCAATTTTTAAACATCATTTCTAAATTTAGTGCTAAAAAAACAAGTATTAAAAAAGTAAAAATTTTCAAAACTACTAATGCTTCTATAAACTTTGCCCTGAAGGTCCTTCCTCCGTAAATCTCAGACTTGCGTATAGTTGTAAATTAATTGTCTAGTTGTGTAATTACAGTTAAACTGAAAAAATGTCTTATGGCAAAAAGCGCGGGTATTCTTTGAGTCGCTTGATTATCAAAAGAAAAACCCTCGTACTTTTCGTCTAGCTTATGGGCAATCACGAGCTAATAATCATTTCTCCTATGAAAGTAGTATAAGAAAGCGACGCGATCGACAAATCGTTAATGCGCGACGTTAGCTTAAGAGGAAAGTTTAATGAAACGGGTGACTAAGTGACGGCTCAGAAGGCCTTGCAAGCCTGATTAGCGGGCACATGAAGAGCACCCGAATAGAGCTTTTTGGGCACACTACGCCAGCCCATGATAAGGGCCTTTTCGAAAGGCTCGTCGGCGCATCCGTCGCAGATGTTCATCACTCGTCTGACCTCGTCCTCGGCTGGCTCGCGCTCGTCCTTCTTGGGCTCCTGCTGCTGAATCCGCAGCTGGTTCAGGCCGAAGTTCGCCAGACCACCGCCGAACAAGTCAGCGCCGAAAGCATCTAGCTGTTGGCTTGCCTGTTGCTGCTGTGGGAGGTATGGTTCGCCGCCGATTATTGAGCCGTCTGCGAACACCAGGCCGCGCTTCGCTTTTCTGTCGGAGCTTCTTCTCGACTTGATTCCAGATGCGGTGGCTTCGCT
>JAPYZB010005377.1:0-21293 GCA_030522745.1 Eupelmus kiefferi | reverse complement strand
GCGGCGCCGTCCCCCGGCAGGGGAAGGGAAACGAGGAAAATGTTGACGAGATAAATAGCAGATATAAATTGGGCAGTGATGACATCACGGCGCCGCGGTATATAAGGTTAGAACCGTTTTAGGGAGCCTCAGTTTAACGCAGGTGATTGGACAGGGACGTTCGATCCCACACGGCCGACGTGGAGAGTGCCGAGTTGAGCGGAGAATTTGAAAGTTTCGTTTTTAGTGCGAGAGCCAAGTGCATGATGGCTTCGGTCAGATACAGTTTAGTGGTCGCAGTGCTGTTGGTGCTCCATCGCGGTGCGCAAGCCCAGCTTACTGGCTACAGTAAGTGACGAGATCGGTTTTAGCGATTTTTTTTCATTTTTTAAGCCAGGGTTTATTCAGTGATTATTGACACTTTTTTGGATTAGCGAGTATTGCGGTTTGTTTCGGGGCTGGATCGATCTTTGAAATCGGTTGGTGGATCGGTTAGGCGGTTTGCTTCTTGAATTTTTAGTGATTATTATATAACGTTTGCGGACAGTTTCTAAATAGTGTTCTTTTAATTTTAGTTAAATATTGCGAGTCGTTGGCTCGATAATTAAATTGTAAATATATTTGACGTATTCCATGTTTATAATTTAATAACGTGGAATAAGTATTCATAAAATCACATTTATACTAGGTTAAAAATTAATTATTCAGATTTAACGATACTTTTATGGTGAAAGTCTTCAACGAAATTTAATCACGAAGGAATTTGGAAAAATTATTCTGTTAGTGTGATTTATAACGTTTTAAATTATCGTGTTACAAATTCACTAAAACATTTTTAAAATGTCAATATTTGGAAAACCAAGATATTTGAAATTGACTGATAAATTGTGTTTGAAGTACTTAATATTAACAGCATTTACTGACTTACAGTCATTACAACGTGCAAAATAAAATGAAAATATTTATATTATTTTTTTAGTAAAAATTATAAAGAATAAGGACACTCAAATTTCGAAAATAAAAACCTAGCATGAATAGACATTTGTCACATTCTGTGCGAATTTAAAATACTGCAGCTTACATTGTGTAACCATGAATTTCATTGGAATTATTTTAATTTTTAAATGTAAATATTTATACAAATTCAAATTTTAGTTTTATTTATTACACATTGCAAAAATATTATATTTATCTATTTTATAAATTATTCATTTGTTTTTAATGCTAAAGTCAAAAAATAATTGCATTTTTAAAAATTATTATCAATTAAGATTTGATATGTTAGACTTATTTTTAAACACAAAGTTTGAAAATATATTTAAAAGATTACAATTCAGAAAAAGTTTTTATATATTTCTTAGATATGGTTTTTATATATTTCTTAAATATTATATTGTTTTAAATAAAAATCACTTATATTAGATTACAGTAAATTCATAAAAATAAAAAATTAATTAAAAAATGTAATAACATTAAATAACTTGAATAATTTTTGCAATGCTCATCAATTTTAATCGTAAAATTTATTTTTATTTACTACTTTTCCATTGGATATAATAAACGCTAAAATTAAATATTTTTATGTCAACAAGTACCCTTACACACAATTAGAACTATAATAAATCACTCAATCATAACTGCCACAAAAAAAGCAACACCAATAAACCAGCAATAAATATACCTTTTTATTTCACCAAACACCTAGAATACATAATTTAATAACGCTTTCCACTTAAAAATGCATCGTGCCCATTAGAACATGATCATTACCAAGCTCTTGTGCAATAGTAGCGCAGCGGCGTGTCTGTAGTCACGCAGAGCCTCAACGTTAATCGGCATTTTTGAATTACAGGTGCGAGCGGCGGACTCTTCGGCAGCGGCAGCGAAAGCGAGGGCGATCTCAGTGGCGGCGATAATTCTGGTTATCCTCCTAGCAGCGCCGGCGAGAATAACGGCTACCTGCCGCCTATCGGAGGCTCACCTTCCCAAGAAGTGCCCGCCTTCGCGAAGCCGCCTCTGGGTACGCCAAACATATGCAAATTACTTTTACTTTTTTTTGCGGATATACCCCGACGTATCTCGCTCGCCGAGAGCGAGCGCGTGCGTTATCTCGGCGTCGAGCGCAGCCGCTTATTTTCACTCTCTGCATTGAAATAAGTAGGCTTTTTTGGAGTGAAGAGCTTTCAGTCGAGATGGGAGTGAAAGTTAATGTCGCCGGGACGAGATTAAAATGCTTGAAGATTTGGCGACGTAATGTTTTCACTTTACGGTTTGAAATATGTCCGCGATGTAAGACTTAATCGTCAGTTGCTTTGAATTATCTTGATTCATGAGATATTGAGGTATTAGTTCATACGGTGTGAATCGTTTTTATGGAATTCCAAATTTTTCCAGAAATAACTTTAAATATTACTTTTGTTTTTTAAGTATTTTTATAAATTTTCTGAAAGAAAGCATTTTACGGTTATAACCGTATGGTCGTTAATTCCGCACGTACTCACATTCGAAATAAAATATATTTTTATGTTTTCTTGAAAGAAAAGTATCTGTCAACGTAAATGCTCAGACTAAATTTTTTACAACTTATAAAAAATTACAAATTTGAAAACGATGTTTTATGGTTTCTTAAAAATAATAAATTTTATAAAGGACAATTATCTTAATTAAATTAAAACTCGTAAAATAGAAATGAAGAAAAGAATTTCTCATGAAAGAAAATCAGAAAATAAATTTACTCTCAGACAGCAGCAGTAGAAATTTCCAATTTTTTACATTCTTTGCCCAAATCGTCGGCGGATTAGAATTTCTATTACGCGATCGGCTCATTTCGGCGACACATGTAACAGTTGTGAGTCCGCGTGTTACGGTAATACGAGCTCCTCCGGGGGACACCCAAAGCGCGAGATTCGGCGGCGTGAGGAAATCGATAGAAAAGAAAGAGGACCGAAGAAAGTGGCGCGATAAACGGCCAGGTAGCCGACTCATTAATTGAGCCTCTTGGCGCGTTCGCGTCATGTAACGTATATATAAGACGATGTCCGCGCACGGAGAGAGCTTCAGTCTTTCTTTACTGTTCGGGCATAGACAATCGTACACCCGAACAGTTCCGCGGATTTTTTTAGGGTCCCGAGATCCTTTTAATTGTCAAGTTAAAAAAAAGTGTCGCAGTCATGGCTCATCTTAAGTGTTCAGTGATCTTTGTTTTATTAGTGCTGTATCATGGCACGAGCGCGCAATTCAGTAAGTTGAAGAAGCTGTGACTTTCAGTGCCTTTAGTTTATTAAATCTTTTTTATCGTATTTTTCGATACACAAACAAGTTAACTAGTATTAGTGAATTTATTTTTTTATATTAATGTTGCTGCTAAAAATTTGTCGGTATATAATTTTTAATAATTAAATCAAATACAATTTGTGTTATTAAAAAATGTACGTATATGCTTTTTTATTAAAAAATATTGATAGTTATTTTATTTAAAATTAATAAAGCAATTTTCAAATTTTCTTATTAAATTTCAAATAATTATTTTTTCTCAAAAACGTACATATTTTTTGTTCAAATTTGTAGTTTGTTTCTAAATCTCACTGAATATATAAATAAGAACCATCAAATTCGAATTAATAAAAAAATTCATAAATAGTACTTCCTCGTGAAAGTCATTTTTTGGCAAAACATTGATAATTCATAAAATTCATCCTTGGAGCGTGGCCTAAAAAGATTCTCTCCTTCGCGACACGTCGTCGTTTTAATTTTTTCCTCGCAGCATCGATAACCCAGTTTCTCAAGTAACGTAAAAAAATATCATGAATTACAGACAACGATGGTAGCGACAATCAGCCTACCAATGTTGTACCTAACACCGCCTTCCCGCCAGCTGGTTCGCAACCACAGGTTGGCTGCGCTGCCGCCATGATCTGCGTTGAAGAGCAATTCTGCGACATGCTTGGTACAATCAGAACTGAGCCGATTACACTGTCGTCTGAACAGAAACTCAGAAGTGTACCTACTGTGGTAAGTAAAAAACAAAATTAGGTGAAATAAGTATGAGTCATTTTTGTTAATTTAAAAAACGATGTAGTTCAATTTTTATTTTTATTTCGTACATAATTGAGTAAAAATAGTAATCCTTAAAAAAATATCATTTATTCGTTTTTTAAAATATGTAGTAATAAAACTCCCAGGTTTTAGAATATTGAAACTTATTAACATAAAAAATGTCTAAATCTTATAATTGGCTATCTTTATAATATTTTAATTTACATGAAATGCTAAAAAAACACTTTTTATACGAATTGATTCTTGAAAAATGCAAGAACATAAATATGGTTCCATTTCGATACTCACAGAAAGAACAGAATGAATAATAATAGAGCAAAATCTCTTCCGGCATGTATTCGTGGAATTAAAGTTTAAGTCGCGGAGCTCATTATGCTAATTTTATGCTTGCAGGATTGTAGAAACCCAGACAATGGAATAATCGGCAAATGCTGCCGTGACCCGAACTACGTAGACCCATGGCCCGCAGGTGGTAACCTGCCTGCCAACTACACCGGTGGATTTGACGAACAGGGATTCCCGACATTTCTGAACCTTTCAAAGAACAAACCGAAAAAACCTGTCAAGCCCATACAGCCTGTGAAAACTTTCCAGCCCGTCCAGCCTATTCAGCAATTTAGACCGCAGCAACCCATCAAAGTTACCGCTCAACCTTTTCAGCCAGCGATTCAAGTAGGACCTCTTCAGCCTGAGTCTAGCATCCACACAACGAAGGTTGTGCAACAGGTTGTGCAGCAGCCCCAAGGATTTGGCCACGTTCAGCATCCACAGCCGTTTCAAACCAATGTCCAAGCTAAAGTACCCGCTATTCATATCCAGTCTCAACAGCCCCTCCACCCCCAGCCACACTTCGAGGCTAAGCAGCCTGAACATCATTTCGGAGTTAAAGTGACACCACAGCAACCTCAGTTCCACGTGACTCATCAATCCAATGTACCCAGCTTCCAACCTCAACCTGAAGTGCCGCAACAACCTCACTTCGCAGTGACATCTCGACCACCCGCGCAACAACCTCACTTCGCAGTGACATCTCAACCACCCGCGCAACAACCTCACTTCGCAGTGACATCTCAACCACCCAAAGTATCCAGCTTCCAACCTCATGCTGTGGTACCACAACAACCTCACTTCGCAGTGACATCTCAACCACCCAAAGTATCCAGCTTCCAACCTCATCAGCCCGCGCAACCACATTTTGAGGTTCATCAGACAGTCCAGCACCCTGAACAGCCGGCTCCTCAACCAGGAAAGACATTCGAATTCCCTGCTATTGGTGATATCTCCAACACAATCAGCAGCTTCAATCCCTTCAGACCTCAGGCACCGATCGCTTCGGTTGATGACAGTGAAGTCGTAAATGGACCAGCTGACGTTCCTGACGTTCCTCTACCTACCACTACCAAAAGACCAGGTTTCTTCCAGGACTTCCCCAGCCTGCCATCTCTTCCCAGCTTCCCCTCTATCCCTGGATTTGGAAAGGGCGCTGAAATCGCTCCCACCCACACCAATCCCATTGCTCCGCACACGCCTGGTGCACAATGTGGACTCATCAACCAGGTATGTAATAAACATATTTTTTTACTTTGACGAATTTTCGATCGACTTTATCTATATTCGAATTTATTGAAAGTATAAAACACTCGCAATAAGAAAGCCAATTTTATTTTATTCTTTTTTTTTATACATCTATTTATTTATTATTTGTGTAATTCGATGATTAGATAATGTAAAATTTTATATGGTCGGCTATTAATACTTTGCTTGAGATTATAGCAAAAATCATGTGCAGTATACATTTTTTAAATATTTAGTTTTCATATTAAAATGTAAATTAAATCAAAAACTGCAGAAAAACCCAATGAAATTGATCGTTTAAAAATGTTCACACTTTCTTTCTACATAATTACTATATGCGCGTCATTAAAACGGAAATAAATTTACGAATTTCGTAATCAGTGAAGCGGACGAATCTTGGTATACCTGTTAATTGCGAAAAATTGAAATTATCTGATCTAGCCAGATAGATTATGACACTCCAGTGGTAGGGAAGTGCTGCAAATTTTTGCATAGAAAGTGTTAACGGAAGATTTTTTTATCGTGATTGCTCAACCTTATAAATTCGAGATTCAAATTTCATCCTTGCATCATCCAACATTTAAAAAACCAATCGGAGATCTATTGGCTTAAGTGACCGCCGCTCTTTCGTGAACTTTCCTTTTTATATCTACTTTTTTGGACGTCACTCGCCGACCTGACACATATGCCCACAATGTAGCTTACTCTCATTTTTATGCGTCAAACTATTTTGTTTTTGTAGGTCCAACGGCCAAGCGGACTTCTTGACATTGATGTTGCTTTCGGCGAAATCCCATGGCAGGCGATGATCCTGCTCAACACTGAGAAGAAACTTCTTTGCTCTGGTGCCATCGTTGCTCCCAACCTAGTCCTCACTGCCGCCCACTGCGTCTACGGGTAAGTTTACTTTTTTCTTATAACATTTTTTTTATTGTTATATATTTTTATTTAAAATATTTTTTAATCTAATTTTAATTAAATGTTTGGTTTGACAATTTTGTTTCAATTCTTATAAATTAATAGTTTATATTTGAAAAGTTCTATATTTTTAACTGGCACTCTTATGATGCATTTATTTTAATACATTTCAAATTATTTATTTATATTTATTCAAAATTCGAAATTTGATATGATAGTAATAAAATTTTTTCAATAAATGAATCTTTTAGCTGACAAAGAGAACACCTATATTTAAAATTTATTTTTTCAAAATAAAAAAAATAATTAGTGAATTAATTTCAGTTTCATTCTTACTATGACATCATCTCATTATAATATCAAAATCAAAATTGATGTAACCTGGTCAATTTTTGGTTAGTTAAAAAAAAATTTAAATTGCCGTAATGACTTCGAAACTTGACAATAAAAATAATGATGTAATTTTTTTTCTTCAAGGATTACAAAACTTAACCAATCAATAACCCTATTATGAAAAGTTTAAAATAACACATTCTTATCAAAAAATATTCCACGCATATAAAATTCCTCGATAAAATGAATCTATTTTATCCAATGAATTCCAGCCTGACTCCAAGCACCGTATCAGTCAAGGCTGGAGAATGGAAGCTCGGTTACGAACTGAAACATGAAGAACCACTGCCCTTCGAGATCATCCAAGTAAAATCTATTGTCTCCCACCCCAACTACCAGCCTGGCGCCCCAGGTTTCGACACTGCCATGCTCTTCCTCGAGAACTCGTTCAAACTCGACCAGCACGTGGACACTATCTGCGTTGGCGAATCTGCCCCAGTCACACCCCAGAGGAAATGCATCTCCACCGGATGGGGCAAGACCATCATCCAAGGTATTTACCAAGCTCTATCATAAAATTTATAGCTCTGGAACACCTATGACCTTTATCATAACAAAATCTTCTGGACACACAGTTCACGCTGCCGGTGCAGTGATGCACAAGATCAACGTGGACGTTCTAGGCAACGACCAGTGCAGGCAGCGCATCCAGGGCGCTGAGTCAGCGATCGAGCTCGACGACAGCCTCGTCTGCACCAAGGCCCACCAGCAGAAGGACAATATGTGTATGGTCGACGTAGGCGGTCCCCTCGCCTGCGACCGCGGCGACGGCAGCTACGAGCTCGTCGGTGTCTACAGCCAGGACACCGGTTGCCTTCCCACCAATCAGGTACGTGCGAAGAGAGAGAGAGAGAGATATACACTCGGTATGGAGTGGTACAGGCGCGGCCGAAAGTGATGTTGATTTACATTTTCCTTCCACACGGCTCGGTTATGCAATATTTATTTAATACTTTTACGCTCGTAAACGTTTATTTTTAATCAGAAATCAAGCGGAGAATCTTTTTGAATTAATTTTTAAGCTCGGAGGCCCGAGAGAGGTGACGAACTGTCGAATGCCATTTGAATAATCGGATTTGGGGGATTGCGCAATTTCAAATTTTGAAGCGAAAGGTTGAACGCTTGATAAAAGCTATTAGACTACACGGCGTGATTAAGCAAAAGAGCGCGCGCGCGCTATAAATTTTGAAGAATGGATTCTCTCTCAATGTCAGGCGCGCGGCCGAAAAATTTCGCGTCACCTTTTAATCGCAACTGTATCTCGCGCGCGCGCGCTTCTCCGACATCCTTATTAAGTATTTCGTAACAGCTCCTGACGCCTTCTTAATGCTCTCATCCCAGCGGGCAATTTGAATTTTTATTTATTATGTATAACGCCCCATTAACGCTCGTCCTCTCCTTAGGTCGCGACCTTCGCTCTGATCGACACCAAGTGGGTCAATGGTATGATCGCCTCGCCGTCGGCGCCCCAGCCTCAAGTCGAGTACCACCATCACGGACAGGCTCCCCTGCAGCCTCAGGTCGAGTACCACCAAGGACCGGCTCCCATCCAGGCCCAGACCCAGCAGACTCCAGCGCGCGTTCACTACCATCCGAGCCAACCCGGAGTGCCCTGTGACTGCCAGGAGGGCACCCAGCCAGCCGGTGCCAACCAGTACCTACCTCCCTTGTAAACGATGAGTGACTAGACGAAAGGGAACGACTGAACAACCAATTGATCGACCGATTACGATAATCGCGCTAATAACGTATACCATTATTATTATTATTATTGTATTGTCGATGTGAAGCAGCGACGTTCGTTTTTTTCTCTTGCTTGCCCGATCTTTTTTTATTTCATATCTTTTCTTTTTTATTAAGGAATTAATGGACTAAGAAACGATGCAATTTGGGATGACTTCAAATATCTGATTGGGAGTTATCCAAGTTTGAAGTGATTCCGAATATCGCACTATTAGCGTGCAGATGATCAAAAATATGAAAAATGATATTAATTAAGATAATTAAGGGCTTTAAAATTGATACTTAAGTGTATTTATACCAAGTTTTAATTTTGAAAACAGAACAAAAAAAAAAGAAAAAAACGAAATTGAAAAACGTGCTTTAAAATTTCAATGAAAAAAATATCGTATACTTTATTTAAAAATGCTTGTTAAATAGTTTGTACAATATAGCCAGTAATATGCCGGAAAAGATTACTTTGTAGAATATATTAGAAGCCAGAATAACAGTTATTACAGACTGTGCCTTTAAAATCATTAATTCACGTAGGCGAAGTGACAACAAACAATCTCGTTTATTTATTACTATCAAGAACTATATATCAATAATTAATACAATTGAACTTATAGGAACAAATTTGCCTATTTGTAATCTTTGCGAGATTGAGAAATAGTAAGTCGATATTCGATTACACGCTAGAAACGACGTTCTTTAAAGCATTTCAATAAAAATATGCTTCTTCGGAAGGAATTAATAAAACAAGTCAAGAATGAAAGAACATAAAACAATATTGTCAAGATGAGCAGCTCTTTGAATTAAAACAATTTTAAGTGTTAAACAATAATTGTAAGTAGCCGCTTTTCTTCACAAAATGTAAAAATATGCAAAAAATCCAAAATCCAAAATAGTGTATTAAGACTACGATTGTAAGCATAGATTAAAAGTTGAATCGCCTGTAATTAAATAATTAAGTTTATTATTATATATAAGTATCACTATTACACATATTTTTTTGTATTACAAGTGCATGTACTATGCAATACATTGTTGTATTGCTTATATATAAATATAAATTAAGTTACTGTGATACAAATCAATGGTTTTCAATATTTTATTATTATCACTTTTTCCTTCAAATTCCCACAACCTACATAGGGTAAATCCAATATAAATTCTATAAATTTACATTGCTTTAATAATTGATTTATTCTTTTTTTATTTATTTTGATACAAGTATAAATAACTACAATAAAAAAGAGTTAAAATTATTGTTTTTTTTTTAAACTAATAAAATCTTTATTACAATATAAATTCATAATATCACTATAGTTCTCTTTTTATAGAAATAGGTTTTATAGTACATACATGATGATCACTTATTTACTTTAGAAAATAAAATTTATCGTTAAAAATGGAAATACAACCTGCACAAGACATAAATATTCACTAGTAACATAGTATCAATCAGTACAAATAAAATTAACTGAATAAAAATTTAACTCATAAATACATTCAAATTTCACACACAACCAATATAAACAACCGTACTACGTCCTTATAACTTAAACAGCTTTACGTATATCTATTCAATTAGTGATTAGCGCTCATTAAAGTGAAAAATAATCCTTTTAATGGGATGTGAAAGGGTGGGGTAGAAATCTGTACAGAATATTATAAGGGGACCCAAAAATTAGGTTGTAAACATTCATTAAACCAATTAAGAAAACATTTTTTATAAACATTATATGTTATAGTAGATGCTAAAGCCTCCCGTTTTACAGAAAATTTTCTTTAACAACTTAATTTTTGGGTTTCCGTATAATATTTTGTACAGATTTCTATCCCACCCTTTCACATCCCGTTAAAAAATAATTTCTCAATATCTAATTGCATGATTCCTCACACTATTTTGTCCTAGAACAACATTTATAAAATATTGTTTCCAATTTTAAAATGAAGCTCAAAACTCTAGTTTTAATTCTAAATTGTATAGATAAATAGTTTTTACATTTTTTCTCATGATAAAAAATATACTATAGTATAAAAATATTGTTATAGCAAACATTTTTTCAATTTTGTAAGCAATTTCTTTGTTATTTATAAAATTAATTCCGTAATAATTCAATATTTTAATAAAACAAGTTAGCATTTTTCTTTATTTAATTATCTTTTATGTTCAGAATAAACTTAAAAAATATTAGAAATTATAATTAATCTTCAAAAACCATTAATGAATAAATTAGGATCCTACAATATTGACCAGTCATGAAAATCATATCCACCTGACCAACAAAGAGCATGTCAGAACTTGGCAAAGAAAGCAGGGGCAACATATAATAAAATGATTTCATTACTAACTGTAGGTATATTCTTTACGGTACAATATATCATCTAGTTTTAAGTCTTAAAAGAGATTGAAAAGTTTTGTAAACCGTAGGTAGCATCGCTTATCTTTGAAGGATCTGTAACAATATTTATCTTTGAAAAAAATTAAAAAATATATATATAAAGAGAGCCGGGCAAAGATAATAATGATAATAAACAACTTATCTTTAAAACATGCGCTATGTTACAGTTACCTTCAGATATTTAAAGAAAGCTTTTATAAGGATATTGTTTCTAATTTAAATTAATTAAATGTTTATAGAGAAATTGAAATTTTCCGACTCATTATTTTATGATAGCGCAGAGCAGAGCAGAGCCTATAAATATCAGCTCAGAATTTCGAGCCAACTTAATAAATTTATTTCTTTTTGTCAACAGATTAAGCACAAATAAAACAGAAATTCATCCAAATAAATTTAAAAGATTTCATTGAAAGAATTGAAACTATTTTTGGATGGTAGTAATTTAAATGAAGCCATACTGCAATAAAAATTGCTCATCAGATGAAGAATTTAATGCTCAATAGTGTTCCATTTATATACCAACATGAATAATAAGAGTGATAGATTTATAAATATATTAATTAAAAATTGTTTTATTTAGTCATTTTATTAGAACATTTAGTATAAAAAATTGATTATAATTTTTTATTTTGAATTTTATAAGTATAAATACTGAAAAATCAAAATTATATAAGATATCTATAAAAAGTATACTTATAATTTCAGCTGTTTTTCAGATGTTCAGAAACGTAATTTATAAATGTTCTTAACAATTTTATTTTCTGGTGATCCTTTAATTATAAATAATCCGCTATAAATTAAAAATTAATTAATTTAATTATACAATATATTAAAAACATTATTATTATCTTAATGAAACATACCATATATTAAATCTTCTAAACACAGATTTGATTGCACTAGGTAATGTTTTTTCTAAATTTTTTAAAAGAATATTTCTTTTTATTTTTTGAATAGTTTACTTTTTTCTCGACTAATAACTTTCATTTTCATAATCTTCATAGATATCAAATTTCATTATCTAATTGTTGCAAAAGACATTTTTTACTTCCTGTGACAATCTTTCTATTTTCTTCGTCACATACATACAAGATATCTAAAATTATTTTAAGAATTTTGTTCTTTCTTCTGTTGGACTGAAAAAAAGTAATATTTATTTAATATAAATTTAATACTACAATTAAAAAAATGATAAGGTTTGTACTTAGTACATTCATTTATCTATGTAAAATATGCAAGGCACAGGATTTTTCAGTTAAAGTAATTGTACCTAACACTTGCTTCTTTTTTACATGCAATGCAATAATAGTTTGCCCAGTATAAAATACATAAAAGGTCCAAATATGTATTATGCGGGAACATGCGAATGATTTTTGAATTACTTAATGCAAATATAATTTATTATTACTTTAATATTAATGTTCTGATTGGATAATCACCAAATATATAAAATAATATTGAAAAAAGTATAATGATTTTAAAAAGTGCACTGTATTTAAAAATTAATTTTAGACATTATACCTTTTAAGTTTAAAAAATTAACTAATACGTTAAGATTTGATTTTTAAAGTACTTACAATTCAAACTTTTTCTTCAATTTCCTCTTTACTATTAATCGCTTACTTCTTCATAATGTCTGAATTATTTTTTCCTTTTCTATCATGTAAACGATAACAATAGCCTAAATGATTTCCAAAGCAATTATTATTTTTAGCAACCAAGTAGTTTACAGCGTCTTAACTAGAAATATATTTATCAATTTAATTATTTCCATTGCAAAAATGAAAAAAAAGATAATGTAAAAGTGATACAATGCTTATTACCAGTGTGGAAGGATACATTTCTAATGTGGTCAAATCAATCTTTTTTGTTGAATCCCATAGTAACTATAAGTATAATTTTTACTCGCATTAATTGTCTTTGAACATGGTAACTTTCTGGATTAATGCGATTAGCTTCTTTCAAACAAGTTTCAGCTTGTTGATGGTTCTGTGAAATTAAATTGTATAAATTTAAATTTAATTTAAAATTTATTTAATTAAGATTATTTTGCATTCTTTGAATGTCTCAAAATTTTTATGTCACATTTATGAAATTGGAATATTTATGATATGATATTTTATAAAGACTAATTTGGTTTTTTTAATACTTGTATTTAAAAAATTAGAAGTGCAAAATTATGTATACTTACAGAGTATTTTTATTCATTCTTAAATAATAATAACATCAATTTAAGGTATGGCAATGATGAACAGTGATGTATTTATTGCTTCTATGAAATATTCCAGTCCTCATGATAAATTATTTTCCAAAATCATATTCATAGCTTGTTGGTCAAAATATTCACTATCTTTGTTTGGTATTGCTGTAGATATTTTATGCTTTCTCTGGAAGAAAGAATTTACATAAAATTAAACCATGTTTCTATTTTCATAAAAATAAAGAAATTATTTTACTCACAGTTTCTATAATAAATAGTTTTTCATGAATATTTTTGAATTCAGTTATTTTTGACATTTCTTTTATAAAACATTTAACAAATGGTTGCGTACTACTTAATTCATGACTTTCCAAACATTTTATTTTAAATTTAAATGGTTCATTTAAATTATCATCATAAGCTTCTAATGGCACATTATCATCAACAGATGGAATATTTACTTTTACTTCTCCCCTCATATTATTGATATTCTCAGTATTTTCTATCGGTTAATCTTAAATATTTTTCACAATAATTACTTATTTTTGCAGCGATTGTAATTATGTTTATATAATTAAAATACTTGTTTTTATGAACTGGTATAATAAAATTTTTATGATCTTATACTGTTGATTCATCAGATGACTTTTCTGTTAATGAATCTGTTTCAAGATCTGTGTACAATATATCTTCTAGCTATGGTTTTAAATAATTTTGACAGTTCACAATTATTTGTTTGCTTTTAAAAAAAATATCTCTAGAAATTCAGGAAAATGCTATTAACATTATACGAATACTTTTGACAATAATACAAAAAAATTTATTGAATTTAAAAATTTTTATTAAATAGAATACCAAATTATTGTTGACAACAAACAGCAAGGAAACTTTATTTTATGTTTTTTAAAGTTAAAGAAAGTTAAAAATCTTTATGTGGCTCTAGCATTCAACTATTTTGAGTTAAAACTGAAAGACAATCTTTTACTTATGTCTTATTAAAAATACAAGAGTACTTACGAATTTTAAAACGTCTATAAATAATGAATAAATACAAATAGTAAAGAAAATTAGAATATATAGAGAGGTTGAACGAAAAATCAACAAGACTTTATCTTACAGAGGGTCCAGGGACAGTATGGTAGATGTGTCCGCCATTTATAGAAAGAAACAATATATATAGATAATATACATACACGTATACGTATGTTTCTAGAATTATATAATATATAGATATAATATGTATTGCTTTCTCCTATAAATGGCGGAACCAATCAGTGCAAGGTAAATACTTCTGCCACGCGGTCCCTGAACCCTCTGCACTTTATCTTTTCTGTGCGCGCGCATCGTTGCGCCGTAGAGAGAGAGAGAGAGAGAGAGAGGGACAGAGAACGAACGCCAACCTGATCTGACCTAACGCTTCTCGGAGCATCACTCCGCCATTTTTCTTTCAAACCCGCATGTGTACGCAGACTTAATCTTGTGCTGTAGTAAAAATTCTTCCAAGTATTAAGTAGTGAATGCAGTTACAAATTTCTTGTTTGTATTGCAAAAATACCAATAGTTGGAGAGGTTTGAAAGATTAGTTTGGATATGAAGGATTGGTGTTCACAAATGCCGAGTGATCATCGAAGTGAATTGGTTGTTGCATCTAGGCAATAATCAAAAAAAATATACTGCATCATTTTAACTTTGCAAAAGTTTTTAGATTGGATTTGTTAGCTTGAAAAGAGGTGAGATTTACAATTTGAATAAAATTTTGAAAATAATGTAATTGTTCTCCTAGATTTAAAAAGTTTCTAAAAAATTACTGTTTTGAGTATAATTTTGTAATTTTTAAATCAGAATCTTATTTTTTAGTTATTAATTTTTCCCTTGATTATTAGTTTAAAAATAATTTTCACATGTATAAGATATTATCTTTTTTTTGTTATATTGGTTATATAGTGGGTCCACGTATAGTGCGGCAGAAGTATCTACTTTTCGCTGATTGGTCCGCCATTTTTAGAAGAAAACAATACATAGTGTATATATATATACACATTTCTTTAAAGGGGTTTATGGAGCCCGAGAAAGAGAGGGAAGATGGTTTCTTTAGCGAGTGCGAGTAAGAGGGTTAGTTTATGGAGCCCCGGGCTCCATAATCTGTGCACGTTAGAAATAGATAGGGTTATTGGGAAAATACACGTGGGGCTCTATAAACCCCTATGTTGAAACAAATATATATAGATATAGATGTACATTGGTCCTTCTGTAAATGGCGGACAAAGCTGCCTCACTATATCTAGACCCTCTATAATTGGTTAGATGAGGCTATGCCATCTGTTGGCAACTCTCATACTTATCCAAAAATATTATGAAATCGAAGCTAAACGTATATATCTGCTTCATCCTGATTGGTCGAAATTGGATGATAACCGACTAGAGGTCGAGATTTTCGACGCGTATGTCAGAAACATTTAAAAATGTCAAAAACGTATTTAAGGTAAAAATAGCGATTTTAATTTAATATTTTAGTTTTATTTTACATTTTTATTATGCATCACCAACTAAATTAATAAAAATTAAAATAACCTATTTTTATCGATTGTTAAACAGTAAAACTGTCTAGTCTTGGTGTTTCTTACATTGTTTTCCTATTATAAATGCATTATTTAATTCATTAATATTACAATTTTTTTTAATAAAAGTAATTATTTTTATTATTGATAAATTAAAAAAATTAATAAAATAATAATTTAGTTACAAAACATATATAAATATTAAAATAGTTAAAAATTAATATATTCAAAGTAAAATAATATAAAAGTTTAAACTTTTGAATGATACATATCTTTCATTTGTAATTCTATACCTTTTAATAGCTGTGGATAATTTTGAATGTTTTCTTGGATAGTTTCGACAATTATCTATTTAGCCTTAGAAACACTAAGGCCAATTTTTTTATTTATTTATTATCTCGTACCCCCCGGAAAGGTATTAGCGATATAATGCACTTCGGAGGTTAGCTTAGGTTTCTTTTCGTAGTTTACAAACTACGGTTTTAATTTACAAAATTCTTTGGATATCTAAGTTTTCCACCATTCTGCTGGCCTCAAAGAATGCTGGAAGATTAAATAATGCTATGAATTTTGTAAATCAAAAGTGTATTTTGTAAACTACGGAATAAGACCTATAGCCTAACTTCCGTAGTCGCCTTAAGTAACACATAAAATAGTCAATAGTTTAATGTATTGAACTACAGAATACTCTTAAAGATTTAATTTAATTTATACAATGAATAAAATATTTTATTAAATAATATAGTAAAAAGTTATATATAGTTTATTATGCACTTAAAGTTTAAAGTAAGATTTTTAAACTGACAAGAAGCCACAGTGCGCGGGAAAGGGATTTTAACGAAGCTTTGAGGATCGATTTTGTGACACTTAAAAATGAAAATCAGTGCAAGCGCGAGTCGCTGAAATTGTATCATGCCTTATATAAGATCAAAAAATACATATTTTTTGTTTTATTGGAATATGCAGGGAGTTGAGTTAAATAATCAAGTAAAGTTTAAATACTTTTCTTAATTATTTTTATTATAAGCGCGAGGAAGGCATGTTTGTCCACGAGGACTGCAGTCAACAAACTAAAAAGAAATCAGTTTCCTAGGCTAAGAAAAATTATTTTATAGCACACCTTGGCATAATCCACACTTATGTCACGTCTATCCGTGCTATAAGTAGTAGATTATTGCACCGTGCTTAATTTCACTCTCGATACGCTCGGGCGCTATCTGCACGATGCAAAAATGAACTGCTTATGGCACGGATAGGCGTAACAGTGTATTTATGCTAGACAGTGCTATAAAATATCACTGTCTAGCATAAACACTTCATGGCACGACGTTTAGCGCCGTCACAATGCTCGGGCACTAATACACGTCGTGCCGTAAAGTGCTACTTATGCCACTTTTATCGTAATGTACTATTCTGTAAGCTTAGCATTTAGGTGTTGTAATTTTTTTTCTAGATTTTTTTGAGTTATTTACAACGAAAAAAGGAATATTATTGAAAATGTAAATTCTTAAACTTGATCACGTGACGCTATTACGTTTGTAAAAGTGACAACTCAGGAAAATTACAGAAAATGTTTCTCATTAGTCAATCAACTCAATACATCAAAATCACATAGTTTTTGAATTTATACATAAGGAAATTAAAGTTTAAAAAATTTGAGATTATTTTCTGCTATTTTTATTAGTTTTTTTCACTGGAAAACTATACAACTTTGGCTATTAAAGTTGTCATGTAACTTTACCTAATCTTTTAATATTACTTCAGTGTTTTTTTATTTTGGAAATATTAACACAGTTACTTCAGTAACATTGTCTCATTCATTTATTGATATGCTGGATGTTATAATGTAAAAAATAAATTAGAAGAATCTGATAAAGCAGAATTAAGAAATTTTTCCAAAGTAATAAATTAATAAATAAGTTTAGATTACTATTTTTGACTAGTACAAAGCATTGACTTTATTATTCACATATTATTAAATTGAGTTGACATGTTTTCATAAATGATGATCTTCAAAAGAAATTTGTGAAGATAACAAATAGGTATCACTACATTTGAGATAACGGAGAAAGAGATAACCATTTTAAAGTATTTCTATCACACAAACATTTTATGTTAGATTTTTTTCTAATTTGGCTCAAGGTTTTGTAATGGTCTTATTAATCTTATGTGAAAATTTCAAAGACTTCTTGTGTGTAGTTTGCTTTTTATTGCTCTTTAATGTTTTAATTTTTAACATGGAGAGATACGGCAGTATTTGTTGTGCGATCTTTTTCAAGCTGTTTATAACTATAACTTTATAACTGTATGGTAGACATTTTTCATTTTTTGTTTACTCAGAGTGATGATCTGACTAAAATTGAGATACTTGAAAATTTGTGTTGTTGTGTATGGATAGTAAGAAAAATGCGGGAATAAATAAGTGATCTTTGCGAGCAGCAATAATAATCCTTGCGTCGGCAACGTTGCAAGTCGCGCGCACGCTCTCTCTCTTTCTAACCTCTCTACCGCCTATACGTGTTCATTTCGTGTAGCATTTAATAATAAACAATACTGCATAAAATTACAAAATTATATAGTCAATTTTTATGAATATTATTTTATATACGGAAAACACATATTTAAAGACTATAATTTGTATTTATTAATCATAAAACATTATATTTTGTCTTTTCAAAAGTCAACTTTGGTGTGTTAATCTATATAAATTCCGAAATAACTAATTGTTAGCATTTTAGTAATAAATTTATAAAAGCAATAAATATTTTTACAAATAATAAACGCTCTACTTGTGCTGACATTTTGCTAAAACATTAATTGAATTCACTATAACATTCACAAAAAATGCAAACGAGACTAAAGTTCATTCGTGTTTAGTATTAACCCTTTGCATACAGACTGGGTTATCTCGACCCATACATTTTTTAACAAAAATTACATTTTCTTCAAACATTATATTTTTCACGAATTTTTTTAGGGTTGTTAGAATTTAAAGACCTTTATAATACTTATAAAAATCACTTAAACAAAGTTTAAACTATACTTTTGAATTTTTTAAAGCCAATCGGTTCAGTAGTTCTGGAGTATTACGCAATCAAAAAGTGAACAGGGTCAGATTGACCTAATGTGTGCGAAGGGTTCGGAAAAATAGGTATGAGTGTGAAGGGTTAAGCGCTGCGCTGTTGCCATGTTTCTTTAGTTGCAAATGTTTATCTTCTCTCTCGTTCGCACGAAGCGCTCTCTCACTCCGATACAAACACCTGAATGCACTTACATCAAAATGTACGTGGCAGCAGTAATAATTTAAGGAGGCTTCGGTGTCTGGTGCCGTATCAAGCGTGGGACATCACGGGGTATTGTTAAGAGTTCATCCTGCTTATTTTTTCAATTCATTTTACTTATTATAGTTATTGGAAGTTAAAAATAAAAAACTGCTCTAAAAATAAAAAAAAAATTTTTTTTGTCAGCCCGGGCGCCTTCTGTAATTGGGTCGTTCCTGTTATAGTAGGCGATAATGCTATGCTCAGACTGAAAGTAAATATATGTCTTTCGCGCATGCGCCGTAACCGTTGATGCATCTATCTAACATCATGTTCAGTTCTTTTCTCTCACTTTTCACTTTAATTTAAGTCGTCAACCCCTTGTTTTTATTAAGCTAATAAATGCCATAGAAGCGAAACTATTAGTATATTTATTTTCACGGACTTTTATCGTTTTATTCCGGAGAATTAACCGATTTTGATGAGGAGTCCATAAGACTACGTGTTAAATTGATGATTTTTCATAGCGATTTTCTCAAAAATGATATCGCCAACCATCGTATTTGTTTTTTGTTAATGAATCTAGATAAGTTTATTAGTGTTATTTTCAAATTTCAGAGATTTTCTATCGTTTTATTAAAAACCGCCGAAGCCTCCTTAACGCTGCACTTTAAAGCATTTTTTCTTACATTACTATATTTTGTTACATTTATTTGTCTCTCTCTTTGAGTAAACATAACCTACGTCGTCATTTCCGTAACATTCTCTTTAATCAAAAAAGATTTGCACTAATCAAAAAAGATATGCAAATTCTTCTTTTAATTTATTTACCGTATTACACTCAATATATCATTAAATTTATGAGAAAATGTTACTAAACAAACTATGTTAAGACTTTATTTATAAAAATAATAATTCTTAAGTAGTATTAAAAGGTAAACTTATATGACAGCTTTAATAGTCAAAGTTGTATACTTTTAGAGTAAAAAAACTACCAAAATAACAGAAAATAATATCAACATTTTTTAATGTTAAGCTTCCTTATTTATAAATTCAAAAACTATGTAATCGTGATATATTGATTTGACAGATCAACCAGAAACGTTTTTGCGTTGAAAATTTACGCGGTCAATAACTTTTTTCTCATTGTAAATAAGCTAAAAAAAATCTGAAAAAAAATTTTACAACACAAAAAATTATAAACTTTCAAAATTAATTTTTTTTAAATTCATAAAATATCCTATTTTTTATCGTAAAAATTATAATCAAAGACTCCCATGTACTCATTTTTTTTATAAATTACGCCAAAAAGCGCAATAATAGTTCAACGAAGTGGCAATATTGAATTCGCCATCTCGAATTTTGTAATTCTGATAAAGGATTTGTAATTAGTGACCCATAAAACCTGTAGTCATTAACGATGTTCAAATTGAAAAATGCGCCCTCCAAAGGGTTTAAAAATCTCTGAAAGTATCTATAAAATAACAATAAAAATGTTCATTTCCATTTCCGCTGCCATTTTATTTTTTTTAATCGCAGCTGAAAATTAGAATAAGATATGGAAAATTCAATCATTGTGATCATTTCTGATCATACTTTTACATAAAAAAAAGTATCTCCAAATTATATTTTTCAATTAAAAACAACTTTTTTTAATTTGTTGATGCATAATTAAAAATATTGTAACTATACCATAATGTACACTGAGAAAAATGTATTGTGGCTGCAAATGGAATCCACTTGGTTCAGATAGATTCCCTTTCGATTTCAGAGCTAATAACAATCCTTTTGCAGGAAGTAGAAAATCCTCTTGCTTCCTTCCCACTTACTTCAAAAAGATTTCTATTTGCTTTAAATGGAAATTTTCTTCAAGTCAAATGAAAAATTTTCCAGCAAATATTCTTTTTGCAAAAAAAATCCATACATATCTATACCTGCGCATATCCATACACGCTCGTAGCATAGATGACGACACATATGCAGTGCATTTACGTTTATATACTCGCACATGTGCTTACACATTAATCATATGCTCACCCACGCATTATTACACTCACGACCACATAAATAATTAAAAAATGCAAATTGTATTTATTTTTGAAAATAAATTGAAAAAACAATTGAGACAATATTATAATTATTATAATTTTATAATTTTTGTACATAAAGAAATACAATCATTATACATTCAAAAGAAATACAATTCACTATTTTAACTAAACTA
>JAPYZB010005373.1:0-10065 GCA_030522745.1 Eupelmus kiefferi | reverse complement strand
ATTTAAATATTGTCTCTTTTAAGTCATGAATAGGGGAGTAGTCAATCTCCCGAAACGTCGACTAATAAATTAATCACTAGCAACAACCTTGTTCGTTTAGAATCAATTATACCATTACCAAAGATAACAACCATGAACGATTAACTCTATCATAATATTAAAAATAATCTCCAAAAAAACTTTTAAACTGGAAAGATCACTAAACCTACAACAAATTCTTGCACTGAAAATTACGACTAGGATGATTTATAAAATAAATTTTTAAGGTCGAATAGCAAAACAAGAACCAAACTCACAGCACTTCCTAGAATGAACAAAACTGTAGGTGATAAAAGTAGTAAAATTAAAGCAATAAAATTTTTCAGTCAACTGCCAAATGAATTTAAAGATCTTGTCATTAGAAAAAAAATCGTCAAATAATAAAATTAAGAAATGGCTTAATGATAATATATATCTATTGCGGGAATGTAGTCTTGATCCTGTTGAGCGATTAACAAACAGATCTAAAGCTGAAAATAAAAATAAAAAATAAACACCATTAAACAAAATTATGTTTTTGTTTTTATAAAAATTTAGAAATAATATATATATGTTGAATAATTAAAGAACTTTATTCATAGGTTTAAGAGAGTTTTTAACTGATGACGGGCTTCCTGGACCTATCTTCTTTCCTCAGCTCTGCTAGAGAAGGTGGGACCACTAAGTCTGCTATCGTTTATTAGTACTTAAGGTATTTTGTACCGGACCAGCGAACAGAAAGTCATGTATCCTCTGCTGGATTACATTTGTAATGTATGTAATTACTCTGGTTGAATAAATGAATAAAATAAAGGCTATTTTTGGAAATAAAAAGTTATATTTGATAAATTAGAGACAGTTACCGCAAAGTATTATGAAAACGACGTCAAAGCTAGGTAAATAACGTAAAAATAACAAAAAATAACGTAAATAAGAGAAAAAATGAAGTAAAATTCCTCGAAATAATGGCTAGTTTCGGAGATAAAAAAATTCTTATACACGGCGGCGGCAGCGAAATATCTTTATAATATAGAGAGATAGATATCTCCCTATATTATACAGTAATAATAGAAATTTATGACTCAGCCCCCCCCCCTCCGGCCCCTCTCCAACCCACCCTCCGACTCCCCCTCTGACCCCGCCCCTCCGACACTTTTTTAAGTTAATTTTAAATTATATTTTCAAATATTTAATTTTTTCAGGTTTCGACGCCATCTTACGTTTTAAACTGTTCATTATTTCTGTAGCTATTTATATTTAGGAAACAGTTTTAATAATCAAATCATATAAGAATCAACTGTTAGTACTCTTATATTCATAGAAAGTTGTATAATGTAGAGGTGCTGTTTGGCGCTAATTGTTACTGTTAATTGTTATTGGCGCGTTAAGATTTTTTTTATCAGTGGAATCTTTCGCCGTAACTTGATAAACCTTAAGTAAAACGGCGCGTTTTTTATAGTGGTTTCCCCAATAGGCCTAATCCACTTTAAAAAGATATTTTGAAGTGAAATTTAAGATCGAATAAACTAAATAAAAATTCCATCTTGAATTAATAATCTTATATTTATAAGCTTCACATAGTATTTTTTTTTGTAGAATAAAATTGCAATAAATTTGATAATAATGACAGTTTTCAACACCACCCAACATGTGTATTGTCATCGGTACTTTACGTCGAATATTTTGTAACCCAACGTAAATAATAAACGACGTATAGTTATAGTTATAGTTAGTTTATTTATTGCACACTTTAATACAAATAATCATGGTACGTATGGAACCTTAAGAAAAATACAAATATAACATCAAAATCAATAGTCAAATAATCTATGTAGATAGTTGTATGGTGATCCCATACAACAGTTTTTTGTTCAAAAAATATAAATGTTATATAAGCGTTGAATACTGTGCTTCCATACAAAGTATTAAATACATTTTCGATTATATTCATAAAGGAAGTGAAAGAGCATTCTGTAAAATAGAAAAAGTTGACTGTGATAATAAAAATTTAGAAGTCTATGATGAAATTACAAAATTTATGTAGATGGTCGTTATGTTGGTCCCATGGAAGCAGCTTGGAGGTTACAAGAATTTCCTATATGTGGCAGAAGTCTTATAGTAATAAGACTTGCTGTCCATACTGAAAAACAACAAAATATAATTTTTGAGAAAAATAATAAAATAAAAGCGCTAACAAATAATGAAACAACTTTAACTGCGTGGTTTAAATTAAATCAAATAGATAATTACGCGAAAAATATAAAATACGTGCATGTACCTAAATATTATAAATTTAAATCAAAAACAAAAGTTTGGGAAAAACGAAATTGTTTAACAAAAAATGAAGCAAATTTTGATCAAATAACAATTAGTTCAAATAATAGTACATTGTGCAACAATGGGAGAAAGTAAGCTTTTTCTAGCGAGGCCGAAGGCGCCCTCGACTGCGACTCGTGCTGAACACCTCACCCTCGCTAGAAAAAGCTTACTTTCTCCCCTTGTTGCACAATGTACTATTATAAATGACCCTGGAGGCTCAGGTAAAACATTCTACAAGAAAATACAATAAAACTTTAATTTATTATTTTATTTCTGTTCAAAAAAAATATTTTGTCAATAGCTTGGACAGGAATAACGTCTATTCTATTACCGCACGGTATGGACAGCCATAGAACATTTCGACTACCTTTAGATTTGAACAGTATAGAAATTTCTTTTTTAAAATTAGAATCAGATGAAAATAAATTACGAGAATTAGATGTTGTTATTTGGGATGAAGCATCAATGATTCCTAAAAAAGCTTTAGAAATCGTTAATAGAACATTGAAAGACGTATGTTCTAATGAAATTCCATTTGGAGGAAAAACAATAACTTTAGGTGGAGATTTTCGGCAAATTCTTCCTGTTATAAAAAATAGTTTCAGAAACTTTATTATAGAAGAAACAATTAAACATTCGAACTTATGGCGATTATTTAATATATTAAAATTAACAAAAAATGTAAAATCCATAGATAAAAATTTTTCGTCTCTTTTATTCGACATAGGCCAAGGTAAAATTGATAAAACAGTTATTCCAAATAATTGAAAAACAGATGATGTTAGCTTACAAATTTATAAAAATATTATTGAAAATTTTTCCACTAATAAAGTTATATTAGAATCTCATAATGATGATATAAACATCTTAAACAATAAAATATTAAAATTGATTGAAGGTAAAATTACAACCTACTATTACAGTTTAGATTATGCTACTCATAAAGGCGTAGATCAAACCAATGATGAAATTCAACTAAATTATCCAATAGAATTATTAACAAAATTCAAGAAGGCCTTCCACCGCATAAATTAGATTTCAAAATTAATGCAATAATTATGCTTAGTAGAAATTTAAGTATATCTGGCTGTTTGTGTTACGGCACAAGACTAAAAATCACAAAATTATTTGAATATAACATTGAAGCTGAAATTATTACTGGTAAAAAAATTAGACATAAGGTATTTATACCAAGAATAACTTTGAATACAGGAAATAATTTATCGCTACCTTTCATTGTCCATAGAAAACAATTTTCTATTATTGTGGCTCTTTCACGTTGCCGAAATCCAAATAAAATAAGTATACAAAATGAATTTTAAAATTCTTCAGATATAGACACTGTTGTATAGAAAGAAATTTTGGAATAGCTTTTTCACTTTTAACAAATTACACATTATATAAAAAATAATAATTTAATTTTTTGCTACGCAGTCGGAAATTATAGGTTCACTAGGGTTCGAATTTAAACAAAAAAATAAAATAAAAGAAATGAAAGCATGCCCACAACGAATCAGATAATAAATAAAATATATAATAAAATACATATTAATGTTTTATAAAGGGATAAAAATTACTTTCTATTGTGAGTGTCCGTGGGTCGAGGGAGCGCTGTGAGCGCGAACGGGACAAGCGAGGGAGGGGAGAGCGGCCGTGCCGGGCCGCGGAGGAGCAGTTAGTCGCGAGCCACGCCGAAGGCTAGGCGTGCTCGGAGACTGTGGGTGCGATCTGGGTTCGACACACCGAGCTGTGGGCGTCGAATTCCAATTTGTAATCCTTTTTTGAATAAATACGCTTATATATTATTCAACGTGTTAAATCCTTGGGTCTTTCTCCGTTTCGACCTCTTCTAGAAAATTGAGTAGCGACCGTGATTCTCACGAGTCAGCCAACGAGGTGTGCCGCGTGCCAAGCTCCAGTTGGCCGCCCCTCACACTATAGTATAATTTTTGTTTTGTTAGTCAAGTTAAGAAACTGTAACGGGGTGGGAATTTTGGAAAAATGCGAAATCAAAGTACGCGGCACCGGATTCGATCCCACGATCTCTGCGAAACCCTAGGGGACTTAGTTGATCTGGTGTTATACGAGGGGCTTGCGAGCTCTGCTCTGATCGATTCGTCGGTCCTCTCGGCAGGTCCAGGCTTTCTCACAAAAGGCCTGACCTTGAGGTCCGAGTACCGGTTCTACTTTTGGGGGTCGAGGATGTTCCCGAAAGTCCCTCCCCCTCCCCCCAAGGCACCACTAGGCCTCTTGGAGTGAGGTCTAAAGGTCTCATTCACGCCACCTGCCGCCTGATTTTGGGGGTCTGTAATGTTTTCCTGTGTTTGTGCTGGAAAAACATCACAAGGATCCTGGAAAGTCACTCTGCTCTTCCCAGGATTTCCGCTATCCATTACTGTGCTATTGGCCGGTGAGCGGGAGCTGCCTGCTTGCAGGTCGTTTATCCAAGCAGTCAAATTTGCAATCCGTCCGGCGCACCCTGCGTTTTATTTCTGGACGGAGGTTTCGATTGAACAAGTCCAACTGTTCCTCGCTCTTAATAGGTGGATCCATTTTCCTTAAAATGGCTATGGGATTCGTGAGGTAATCTTTTAAGGGCTAGTTTTTACACTGAAGACGTGCGTTAACTTCTCGGCTTAACATATCTCTTGCTGTACCATTTGGTCCGTAAGAAAATCTTATCACCCGACAGAATTCTTGCCACGTGGACCATCTCTCTTTGTGATTCTGACACCACGTTGCAGCATCATCTATGAAGAGCTGAGAGAGAGAGAACTCATCAACTCACTCTCTGTCACCTTTGCCAGAGTTCGACATTCCTCGACTTTATCCAAAAAGTCGTCGATACTTTAGTCTTTTGCCCCTAAAAATAGTGCTTCCCAACCTCGTACTATTCGTATGTCATTCCTCTTTTAGGAATGTCAGGAACTGCAGGGCTTGCAGGGGATTTCGACTAGTTATTCTCGCAGCCGGTTTTCTTTGCAGGGTCCTTCTGACCCTGGAGACTCCCGCCTCCCCAGGCTCTGCCGAACCTCTTGTCCTGCGGCCCTGGGGAAAGAGTGCTTCCTTTCTTCGGAAGCTCTGGAGAGATAACGATATCATCCTGCCACTTGCTAGGAGATTTATCATAGAAGTTTTCTCTACACTTCTTGCATCCCGATTCAATCGCAGTGGATTATGCTATTCCGGAGTTGCATGAACATGGCGATTTCCGTCGGCATCCGGAACTTCTCTCCATTTAGCATTTTCAACTCTACCCAGCTTTCTTTGCCAGACTCTTTATAAGTTATGTGGCTCGATCTCTGAACATCATCACTCTCTGTCTGTGTAAGACAGAGTCCGACGGAGTCCGACTTGGAGTCGCAATACAAGTATACTTGCGGTACCAACAAATAACACTCTGTGCCTCTGACTGATACACCAACTTGTATCACCCAGGATAACTTTATAGACACGAAATTATAAGCACCACATTCATACGTGCACACATGATATCAAGCTTCGCGCTCGAATGGCTTGAAGATTTTGAGAAAGAAGAGATTTGTTTTCGTTTTTCATTACTACAACCCGGCGCAACGACAATGCCGGGGAAAATTCGAAAAATTTATCGAAATCCGATTTTGAAGTCGCCCTAACCTCAAAAATCAAAACAATCACCAAAATCAGTTATTCACTCTAGGGCAAGCCTATACTACTCATACTTTTCAAAAAAATTCGAAAAATCAAACTTTCCTAATTATCGTGTTCGATTCTCGGGACCGTACGTTCGATTTCCAGGAACGCACGTTCAAATCCCGGAACTTTTGGTTGGAAACGCGTCGCACTATCCCGTAGATGCGAGAAAACACGAAAAAAAATTCTCTAGTGTTTGAATCTTGCGTTCGAATCCGAGGGCTTGCATTCGATTCTTGCTAGATTTTACCTCTCTATCAAGAAAACACAACCAGAAATATATTACCAAAATTTTTCTGATGAAAATCCTGACGCAAATACACGTTGAGGGCGCCAGTTGTAACGGGGGAAATTTCGGGCCCCATGTTGGGCGCCAGTTTTAACGGGGTGATCCTGCTATGCCCGCGGTATTCGGCGTTGGGAGGACAAGGTTCTAACTACGGAATCAAACCCGAACACGAGAGTTTAAGTTTAAAATGACAAAAAATAGTATATTCTAGTACTTTAATTATAAGAATGTCAGTTAAAAAACTGGTGGCGCGTCCACGCCGCGAGAGTAAGTTCGCGAGAAATCTCCGTTCGCGAGGGAAAAGCGCGCGCGAAAATGAGAGAGACAGGCAACTCTGTCTCGCTCTCTCTATCGCACTGGTAACTGCAGCCGCTCTGCAGACAGTGCACGCGTCACTCACTCACACACACAACGCGACGGTAGATGTTTTAGCTGCGACTCTCCACTGCTGTGAAGGGGAGCTGCGCAGAAACGATTGCAATGCGTCAATGGTAGACGGCCGTGTGCCCATACCTCGTATACTACGAGTCGTTGCACAAAAGCAGCTGCTGGAATAATCTCCTTAGACCCTCAGGAAATGGTCGTCGGCAATTGGGCTCAGGTCTCGTGCGTTGTATATTTCGAAAATCGCGAAAACCCTCAGGCTAAACACTTAGTGATTTCGCGCGCTCGTTAGCTATCGCCATATTACCTTTTTTCATTTCTCTCTCTCTCTCTCTTTCTCTCTCTCTCTCTCTCTCTCTCTCCTCGGAGGTCTTCAGCTCCGCTCGGCTATTTCCGGATGACGGCAGAGAGGAGAGTACTCAGCAGCGCTCGCGCGTCGACATAGCGTACGCGAGACTCGGCGTGCGTAGTCACGTCGGCGCTCTCGCGAGTATTGAGTGGCGCGACGAAAATAATTCAAATTCAAATTCGTGTTCCGTCACAAAACATAATAAAATATATTATTTTATAAATTTTTTCAGATCCAATTAAAAATTCATTTGTCGAAATTGAAAATTCTGAACACGAAGAAATTTTAACGAAATTAAATTATAAAATTAACGAATATTTACGATATGAAAAACAACACGAGAATTATTTAAATAATTTAATGACAAATCAAAATTTAAACAAAAACAATAATATCATTTAACACTATGAAAATTCAAAATAAAATGAGAGAAATATTAAAAGTTCTAAATAAAACTTTTATAAAAAAAATTTAAAAATTCCAAATGTGTTTCTAAATTATAAAAAATTTAAAAATTAAAATTCATCAGAATAAATAAAATTTTTTCATACTCTTAAAAAAAAAACTTCTAAATTCAATATAACAATAAAATTTTTGATGAATACATAAAACTTAAACTACAATATTTAATCTTACAATTAGTATAATCTAGAAATTGTTAAAGTTTTCGCTGAAAAATATTTAAACAACAATAAAACAATTAAAAATCACTAAAAAAGTAAAAATTTTCTTTCAAATAATAAATTCTAGTAGATAAAAAAATAAAATTGTTGAAATTAATATTTTTTATTTATTATTATTAAATTCTAAGTAGTAATATTCAAATATAAAATTATTAAGAAGAATTTGAATAGCTCTGTCCTTGTTTTAAAAATTTTTTCATTATTCTTATGTAACTAATTAAATTTATATAAAAGTAATAGTTCTCCTTTAAATTTCGGAATGAGTAAACAATTTTATTGTAAAAAAATTAAAAGTTAAAAATAGATTTTTTTTTTAAATTTTTAAAAATAGAACAGTTTGCTTTTTCTGGAATCAAAAAGAAATAATAATTACTATTACAAAAAGATGAAAATAATAAAAATAGAGATATTCAGTCTCCTCTTAACATGATTGCATTTTTTTACAATATTTAGATTTTCAAAATTAAACGGGAGAAACATACACAAACATGTAAAATAATCATAAAAATAATAAATGCTACTATTTTGGATTATTGTAAGATATCTTACGATAATATTTTATAGAAGAATAATAAAATATTATGATAATTCTGATTCAAACAAATTAAAACAAAGTTTTGAAAGATACACGTTTTAATTAATTTGTATATTTGTTTTACAAAAATAAAGTAATAACAAATTATACAAAATAATAGAGTAACTTTTAGAACTTTGCTTGGATTTGGGTATCCCCGTTGAAGGTGGATGGCTTACAGGTGGAGTCTATGGTATAAGAAGGGAGGATATATAGACTCCATGATTGTGTAGTACTACAGGGGTGGGATTCTGATTCCTTACGTCACTATATAGACATAAAAGTATAAGCGATATAACCAATCATATGTTTTTATAAAGGTTAGTATTTTTAGGCCAAATTTTCATGAAAATCGGTCGATGTACGTGTAAGTGTAAGCATAAAACTACTAACCTTTATAAAAACATATAATCATTTATAGCGCTTATATGTCTATATAGCGAAATAAAGAATCAGAATACTACCCTAGGCGAAGGTGAACAGTGTTTTATTTTAAATAGTTATATGAAAAAAATTAAATAATTTTAATTAATTTTAACATGTTTTAAGATTACTTGAAATAATTGTGTTTTTTTTTTCATATAACAATTTCAAATATAACAATAAAACCAACGCACCTTAAGGTATCATACGTCGTTTATTATTTTCATTGGGTTACAAAATATTCGACGTAAAGTACCAATGACAGTACCCCTGTTGGGTGGTGTGAAAAATAGTCATTATTATCAAATTTATTGCAATTTCATTTTACAAAAAACAATACTTTGTGAAACTTATAAATATAAGATTATTAGTCCAAGATGGAACTTTCATTTATTTTATTGGATCTTAAATTTAACTTCAAAATATCTTTTTAAAGTTGATTAGACCTATTGGGGAAACCTCTATAAAAAAACGCACCGTTTCACTTACCTCATGGGTGGTGTGGAAAAAGTAAGAGAAAATCTATCTAATCGTATACTGAAGTATTGCACTACTATTCTTTCTATTTGTATGATATTCTAATTTTTAATTACTCCTCTAATATAATGCAAATTGGTCTGTGCAGCTAAGGCAAATAAAGATTCCATTGATAAAGAAATCTTAACGTGTCAATAACAGTACCTCTACATTATACACGTTTCTGTGAGTGTAAAAATACTACAACTTGATTGTATGATTTTTACATTATTCAATCATTAAAAGAATTTCTTCAAAACATAATTTTTAATAGATAAAAAATATAAAATACAAATATAAAAAATGTGAAAATAATTACAATTCAAACGGACATTTACCCGGCGGTTGGCGAGCGGAGCGAGCAGGGGGGTATTCCCTAGTATATATATATATATATATATATATATATATATATATATACTAGTGGGGCGACGCACCCTGCTTGCTGCGCTCGCTAACCCCTTATCCGCCGTCCGTGTGTCCGTTTTTTTTAATTTATAGTTTTTACATAATATGAAAATCTATATGTAGTTCTACTGTGTGGATTTATTTTTATTGTAAAGTAAATGTTTATATCTTACTTAATTAATACTTACAGGTTTCCACACCACCTTACATTTTAAATGAAACTTTACCAAAATTGGTATACGTATTCGGAGGATACTACAGAACCACCTCTCACTGCGAAAATCATGTTTCTGTATTCATAAAAACTAGCTGAAGTTCCTCACTCGCTAAGGCTCGCTCGGATTCATTTGCATTAACGCTGGCTCAGATAGATTTGTATTTTTAAAAAAAGACATTGATCTATTAATGTGCCTTATAAGATACTACATAA
>JAPYZB010005366.1:0-11607 GCA_030522745.1 Eupelmus kiefferi | reverse complement strand
ATGTCAAAAAGAATATAAATTTTTACTTTTTATAAAATATATTTGTATTGAAATAAAAAAAAGTAATAAAAAAAATTGTTAATTCAATTTTTTAAATAGTTTATCAATACTATGTTTTGCTTCTAATCTTAATCAAAAAAAATCTTTGCTCTCAATACTTAATAATTCTAATTATTACACACTATTAAATCGTAATTTTTATTATTTGACGAAGATTTTTAATAAAGAAAGGGGTCATTATTTAAAATTTAAAGAACTAGTTATTCTATATTTTTATAAAAAATATATTTACTCTATTACTAGTTATTCTATATTTTTATAAAAAATATATTTACTCTATTATTATTAATATTCAATTGTTTTTAAGAACTTTTACTACATAGACAAAATTGTTAACTAATAAAATTTATTTGCACCAGAAAAGGAATAATAAAAATTTTTTTTGAAACTTAGTACTGATAAAGGAAGACATGAAATTAAATTATATTTAAAATAACAATTATTCAGCACATTTTTAACAAACGAAAATCTACATGAGCAAAAATTAATTTTTATATAATTTTATGTACCAAGATCAAGAATTATAAATGCAATTCAAATGCAAAAATGTAATCTAAAATCTTACTTTGATAAGCACATAAGAAAAAAGTTTATTACAATTATTCATATACTTAATCTTTGATAACTTTGTTAAAGCAAGCGGTTTTCATACTTAATGAAGTATTAATTACGTGCCAGTGCTTTTATTGCCGTTCATATCACGAAAGCTCACCCAACCTTGATTTTATACGTGCTTTTTACTACAAATATTGATTTTTTGAAGCATTACATGTGTGTTTTAAAAGGTACACAGTACCGAGTAGGATTTTTTAATCTATATTAATTAAAACTTTTTTAATGAGAAATTCAAAACTAAATTAAATCTCTAATAAATATTCAAATTCATATATTATGATACAAAAATTTGACAATTACACGTTTTTCAAAAACAAGTAATAAATAAAAATTCGTTAAATCACGAACATTTTTTACATTTATTATTATTCAACACTGAAATGTAGAATAAAAAAGGGTACAAAATTATAGTTTATTGGTTATCTTTGATTTTTTGTTACAATTATAAAAAAAAATATATTATATATATTAAACCAAATTTTTAATAATAGTAAATAAGAGTGAAGGTAAAGAATTATATATACAAACAATTTTAAAATGATAATGCATTAACTTTATTTTCTACCGATAAGTAATTTTAAAGCAGGCTAAAGTTAAAACTTTCCAAGCAGTATAGTTATTTCAGACAACACAGTCATTCAAGAAATCAATATTCAAGAAACAGTGCAAATACTACCAGAAAATGAAAAAACCAATGCACAAAATTAGAAAAATATATTCGACTAAAGGTTTAATTTTTTAGCTTTATTTTAAATGAAACAGAACATTCAGTAGAATATACGTATTATTTCAACACATGAAACATTAAACCTTTGTCAAAACCAAATTTCTCAATGTAGTGTGAAAGCTCATCTTGCGAAAGCTCATTTGGACATCTTTCCGACAATATATATGTCCAAAGTATTTATAGCCTATGATCCAAATAATGAAATTTACTCAATAGTATTCTCAATCGCAGGCCAGCAATGACGAAAAAAAGCAAATATTTAAAAACTTTCACACAACTTGGAAGGATAATGTGTATAACCGCTCGGGCGTGCACGCGATGATACACAGAAACACACAAAAATATGAACCATAGACATTCAGAGCCACTATTCGATCGGCCAATTACCTGGAACTGTTGCATTGGGTAGGCCATCATTTGCGCGGGAGGCGGGGGCGGCGGAGGTGCGGCCTGGACACCCGGTGCCGTAACCGTCGTTGCGTGGTGCGGTGGTAGCTGGGGTCCGCCAGGCAGGCCTTGGCCCCAGCCTGCTGCCGTGCCAACCGCGTGCGCTCCCATTCCCATTCTGTCGATATATTATTTTTTACCAAACAATGAAATTGCATACTTCTCGATATGCACAAGAATCAAATTTTATTTTAACGACTTACTAACGGTAATTATACTTCTTAAAATATATTAAATAACTTAAGGAAATAGAGAATATAATTATTAATAAAGGTTTTTGTAACCACAGTCAAATATCGACGAGTAGTTGGTACATCAAACATCCGCAACTCTTACCCCATGTACTGAGCCTGTTGGTAGCCAGCGAACTGTCCGTATGTGTAGCCTTGCATTCCTTGCAGGAAACCACCCGCTTGTATCTGCGTCGCCGTCGTTGGATAGGACTGAGGCGGATACCAGTAGCCTAGCTGGCCGGCACTGCCAACACCACCGACGCCAGGTACACCCGCGGCTGCTGCCGCTGCTGCCGCTGCCGCGTAGTACGGATACGTCGCCGACGACAGAGCCTGCATGGAGAGTAAAACGTTTTGACCGGATAACTTAAATCAGAAGATGTAAATTTGTTCTTGAATGTTAATGACGGGTTGTTCTGCTTTACTTGTAGATCGAATAAAATAAATTTTGCGCAAATTACAACATAATCTGTGTTAAAACAGAATTTTGTTTATTTTGTAATCATTCGTCAAATACCTGAATTGTAAAAAAATATTATTTTTCTCCTCTTTCAAATTCATTTTCTCTCTGCTTTCTTGAGCAGTAGAAAAATTACATTTTTCTTCCAACCCCAAAATCATCTACAATCCACTGAAAAAAATTGTTCGCGCTTCTCCATTTCAACGCGATGAGGTCAAAGGAAAAAATCGAAGATCCGCATGAAAAAAAAGAAGCATTCGTGCCGCACCTTCACCGGCAAGAAAAAAAATCTGAGAAATGGAATAACAGAGCCGTGCTTTCCCTCCGTGTCCCGCAGGATAGCGAGTTAGCAGGGAGCCGAGCTCAAAGCAGCTCGAGGATAAGGTCGTGGTGTTACTCCGATCCATTCTCTCTCTCGCTTTCTCGCAATGGGGATTTCCCGGAGCTGGGTCTATTCAGAGCGAGCGCCCGCGTCTCGTTCGGGTCTCTTAGCAATTAGCGCCGTTAGGACGAGTGGATATGTCCGATCTGGGAATAGCGCGCGCATAGGTATATGTATATGGGTATATATATGTATATAGCGGCTCGGCGATGTTCTAGCCCTTGTCTGATATTGTCACGGATTCACCCGGTCTTTCCGCGTCTTTATCTTTATCTCGGTGGAAATGGTTCTTGCGAAGACTTGGAGAAACGCTCTTATCTTTCTCTCGGTCGATCTCTCTTTTACTCTCTTTGTGAGAGGTAATCTCAAAGAAAAGGAAAGGAGGAGTGAGGAAGAAGATGAGAACGTTCTCTTGGAGAAGAAAACATTGAAAATTTGAATTTTATTCGGCTAAAACGGAATGATTTTTCTTCTTTGTTAGCAAGAAAGACTGGTTTTCATATTCAGAATTATTATACTTTCTGATAATGTTTATTGATAAAAAATAAAAAACACAATAAAAAATAAAGTTTATTGCTACTTAATCGATTTCTTCTTGTTTTCGACTAAATTAATAAACTTTCTATCCATTACTGCAAAATTTATCGAGATTAAAATGAATAGTAATATACAATGTTAGTAATACATAAGCTGCACTGAAAAGCATAAAAATTACTGCTTTTAAAACCACTTGAGAATAATAGTGCACACCATTGGCGTGGAATGGAGCTATCTCTAATCAAAATAATCCGAATAAAATACGTTACTATCTTATTAGCACTAAGCTTTTTCAAAGTAGTATTATATAATAGCAACGCATTTCAATAAAATTTTATATATTTTTTGAAAATCCTAATATTTACAAGACTTACTCTTTTAGTCTATTATAAAATATATTTTCTTTCCTTACTCATTTTTATAGCATGTATTCCACCGTGTATTAATTAACTTTACCCAGATCACATTCTGGTATGTTAGTGGTTCATTTTCGAATTTTTAGTATATAGTTTGGGCTAAAAAAAATAGTCTTTCTTATTGGTTTAGAGATGCATATTTTTACTTGAATGAAAGTAATTTAGATGAGCCAACAAAAACGTAAAAATTGATTCCGTATTTTAAATAACTTCTACTGACCGAAGGTCAATAAAATCCTATAAATTATCCGGCGTGTTTAGTGTGAGTAAGTCGGAATTTAACTTAGCAGGTAATGCGAGTTCTAACAGATACTAATCGCAAATGCTCCATTATCCCCTAATCACCGTTACTGCCCACTCCTCCTTAATACTCTATTGTACTTTTATTTTCGGGTGCCCATACATTCCCGCCATCCTACATCCTCTCCCCAATTTTGGTTTACCTGCGATGCATTGAATTTTCTTATGCGCGCGTGTGCATTACTTGAACTGTGACATCACCCTAATTGATCCCTATTCCCATAACGCCGAGAAGCTGCGGCTGATCGGATTATTATGCGGCCAGGACCTCTCGAGATGTTCCACAGCTCTGCCAGCGCCGACAGCAAGTTCGATTTTATCGGAATTGTTCGCGTCTACGAGTGTGTTGATTCTTGGCAATTTATCGGAATGAAACTTTTCTTTTATTTGTAATTAAATTTGAAACTTTTGTGGAAGAAATAGCATCAATTATCGAAGAAACTTTTTCACCATGATTCGCATTTTTGTGCGATACGACTTGATTTGATAAATTCTTCTGCTGATGCAGAATTTAAAAGTTAATTTTCTCTCATATCAGCAGAATTTTGCTAAATTGAGTTGTTAGTGGCGCGAGTGATTCAATTTCGAATGACATGGACTATTAAAGTCATAAATGAAACATTGATTTATTTAATAAGTAGAAACTTCGATTGTAGGTCAGACATTAATGAAAAGTATATTGGTGTTCTCTGATTAGATATCGAGTTCATAAAACACTCGGTTCATAGGTAATAATACATAGATGAAAAAGTTTCTTAGTTACTAAGTTGAATAGATAATCATAAATGAAGATAGTATTCGGTCGATAGTTACTAATTTTAGAGAATCTTTTGTACCGACTGACCTAATAATATCAGGATCATTTCTACTTTTCACAATATCTAGGGTATGAAAAAGAATTTTTTTTCTACAGGCCTTTTTTTTAATTTTACTACATATATTTTTTTAATCGTGTTACAATCATTTTGTAGTTTTCTTAATTATAAAACGTAATTCAATTTGATATTAAATAAAGTTTGTGATTTTAAGAAATATAGAATAAATTATAAAAATATAATTTAATCTTCTTTTTCAATTAAATAAACAATTATTTTCATAAAAATACTACTACTGTTCTAATACGCAATTAAAAATTACAAATCCCTTTAATTTCAAATAAAAGTAATCCAGGAAAAATTGAACAAATCCAGACCACCTCCTCAGTTTTTCTTCCCACCGTAATCCAAATATCATTCCTCCTACCGAATCCCTTCAACTGCTAATGCCGGCAGAAAGGAAGGCGGAGATGGACGAAAATTATTCAACGCATCTGTACCGATATCGTAACTCCAACGCTCGCTATAGCTCCAAAAAGTCCAGCGTTTTTTCGCTCTCTCCTACTCGGGCCGCAAATCCCGAATAAAAAGCCCCGGAGAAAGCCCTTCGCGCTCTCATTTCCCATCCTCTCCCAATAGGGCCCCAAGTGTCGGGCGTTTCGCTTTATTCATTATATCCCCTTCTTCCCTCTCGACTCTCTATCGGCACTATTCAGCCAGACCGTGGCTATACACGCACACGTGCGCCTATCACTGTGTATATAGGGTCTGGCCAGGCGCGAGGGCGAGCCGAGAGCTTACGTACGTGTGTACCAGCCGCGCGCGCGCGCGCGCTCCGGCTCCGAAACGTAACGGCCGCCGATAATCGTAAAGTCCAATAGAAGCGAGAGCGCGCGATTTCTCCTTTGGGCTGAGAGAGCGAGTGAGAGAGCTAGAGAAAGCTGCTGCTGGTACTGTGCCCCGGCTAGTTTCGAGAGTAGCAGGGTCCAGAGACCGTTGAGGGCATTAGCCGTCAGTCTTCGCGTCGGGATTAGCTTCGACGCGCGAGCGGCCACTCGAGCAAGTCTCTCTCTCTCTCTCTCGCTCTTTCGCTCTCTGCGTGCCCCGCTGAAATTGGGGGGAGAGGCTGGACGATTTGATGGGGGCAGTGAAAGAGAGTAGGGAAGAATGATGCTGCTGTGTAAATGAGTTGAGAAGTAGTTCTTTGTTATTTTGATTTTTTGGGTTGGGTTTGGAATAATTTGGTTTTAGTTGGTTTCGCAGTTGTCAAATGCAGGTTGTGTAATTTTGTTTGAGTGATCGAAATAATTTTTTTTAAGAAATGTGTGTCAAGCATATTAAAGATCTTGTATAAACGTATGGAAAAAAATTAACTTACATGTTAAATTGTTGTCACAATCATATCTAGACTATCTCAAATAATGATATACTATAATAATATTTTAATTTTTTCTTTCAAAGTTTCAAAGTATTTTCTTAGATAAGACAAGATCACGCAGATAAATTATTGATAAAAACTATAATATCCCGGAGTATAAAATCCATCCCGAAAAAAACTGATCATCCCCAAGTAGAGCAGAACAACAGTCATTTCAGAGGAGATATTTCTTGAAATAAAAGTAAAAAGAAAAGAGAAGGCAAAGGCAAAAGCAAAAAGGAGTAAAAGGTTAGGCGAGTGAGAGCCGAGGCGGCACTCGTGGCTCGTATATTCACCTGTCCGGTCTGCTGGGCGTTGTTGGGGTCTCCGCTCTCCTTGCCCCAGCTGCACTTCACCGTCTGGCCGTTGATGTCTGTGTTGTGGACGGCGACGATGGCGTGCGTCGCTGACTCTTTCGTGGAAAACCTGCGCACACAGACACAATGGGCAAAATCCCGACGTTATTAATCTGTCTCTTATTGTGCGCGTGGAAGGATTGCTTTTTCTCTCTCCGGACAAGGGTACGTAAGATCGTGTGTGTCTGATACTTTCTAGTTATATCCTCCTCTGCCTTTTGACTTTTGATCGCGGTTTTTAGGTTTGCTTTGCGGTAAATGGGTGGCAGTGGATTTTTCTTTCTTAAGTTATTATGTCGGATATTTTTTTTTAATAAAAAAGGCGATTAGAATCAGTAAATGTGTTTTATTTGACGATATAAAAAATTAATCTTATTTATATGGAACACTTGAGAAAATTGCTTCTTGCGAGCTTGCGATATTTAAAAATCACATTATAAAGGTAAAAGTTTATTTTAGAGAGAAATTATTTTCCTCGTACTATCAGAGTTATTTACTTTAAGTCTGAGATCTCTTTTTTGATTTTTTTAACAGATAGATACAAGATGTAAAAAGTTCAGTTAAAGATTTAATTTATTTATGAATATTAATTTTCTGAATTTTTATAAAAAATATTTTATTGATTTTATGCAAGATATGATCCACAATTACAACTAAATGACTCGTACGGTTTTTATAATTTGAATAATTCTTCAAAAAGATTCTTGTATATTATGGAGCTTTATAAATGCTCATTGAAATCAATTCGATTAAAAAATCAAACGATCGCGAGGATCTATAATTATAAACAAAGTATTAAATTAAAAACAATAAAGCTAGAATATAAAACGGTTATAAATAACTAACAACATTTTTTCATAAAAAGTTAATTCGAGAGCTCTAACTATAAATAAACAATTTTTAAAGTGTTTTATCAATAATACTACATTGCTATAGGAATCTTATCTTCGTCACAATAAATATTTTTATGCAAATTAAGCAGATGAATCCGTTATACTAGCTATTAAACAATAAACAAATTATATTAATTAAATAGAAACTAGATAGACATATAGCTTGAGTACTTACATAAGAAAAAATTATTTTAAAATTGAAAATGAAAACATAGAAGCTTACAGAGAACTCTTTTCCAATTTTATGAAAAAAATGAACATGAAGTCACTATTTACCACAAGCGTACGCCAGTTAGATTTTATTTATTGGACCCTTCAATTATGAAAGAGAGAGAGAGAGTTAGAGGTGAGGTCTGCTCGTGTTCTCTTTGGCATTTGCCCAAGATTCAGCGTGGTATGGTTTAGAGAGGGAGGTACAAAGCAAAAGAATAGATAAGAGGGAGTGAGAGAGAGAGAGAGAGAGAGAGAGAGTGAGAAAATGAGGAGTATGAATGATGGTGGATGCAGAAAAAGAAGTAGAGAATTGAAGTTAGACGATATAAGTTAATATGAGTATAGTGTAAGTGAAAATCATGCAATGATTTTAAGAATTAAATGATCGCTATACTTTCAGATATACCCTTTTTTATTAACATATTTTCTTAAATTTTAGAATTTCTAAGTCCTATGGACTGCAAAATAGCATAAAACTTTTTTGTCGATAAACATATCAGAAACTAATAAAAGAATTATTTAATTGAAAGTATAATTATTTATTTAGTAACATTTAAAAAATGAAACTTTATTAAGCAGACAACTAATATTCGTCTTCTAGAGGCAATTATAACATCATCCAAATAATCGTAAAGATTCATGGGTTAATTACACTCAGAATAATTATTGGACTTCTAGAAAGGTCGAACCAGATTCTGGTAAACTGGACTTGACCTCTTCTGCTACAGTAAACTTTGAGCTTATTTCTACTTTTCTTCAGGGATAATTAATGTACTTAATTAAAAGCAAGGGCTTTTCATTAGCTGAATTAAGTTAAATTAATCAAAAAATTTTTGTTAATAAAAAGAATGAACCTACTCATTTTGAAATGGACAAAAGAAAAACTTTATAGTGGTATTATAGTTCTTTCATGCTTACCCACTTTGCTCATTTTTTGATACTTTCATTTTACTTTGTATGTAAATATTTAAAATTTTAGAAAAATAGCAAACTCGTTTTATATAAGAATAAAATTCTTCTTTTGTAAGAGTTTAAAAAAAAATATTGAGCTAGTATATTAATATTGATTAAAAGATTAGAATATTGTTAGTTTATTCAATTGTAGTCAAACAATAATCTGTAAAAAATGAAAAAAGAAAGAAAACTGATTTTATCCACATACCATGTAATTTTCTATTACGAAAAAATTTAAATTAAGCGGTTCTTTGTTAAATTTAAATACATAAAATTATCCGCGGTAGTACTTTTGTCACTTTCAATCTCAAAAATATATTTAGAATTACTTAAACAAGCAAACTAAAGTCCTACTAATCCTCTCCGACCAAAACTCCCGCATGTTTAGCATAACTCAACATCAAACGTTCTGCAGCATATTAATATACATTAACTCTCTGCTCGCAAAGCGTGCGAATAAGAGAGAGAAAGGGAACAGAGCGAGAGTAAGACCCAGTGAATAGTAGCTGCAGTATTTGACGCTGAGGTCAGTAGTCGATGATCTCTCGGGTCGTCGTGGGAGCCAGCCTCTCTCTCTCTCTCTCTCTCTCTCTTCTCACCCTCGCTCTCCGAATTCGAATCCTCCCGAGGAGGGTCGAGGGTGGCACGCTCTATTAATTCGCGAAGGACTCGCTGGAGACGCGCTATTCATTGCGCGATGACACGAGCGACAAGTCTAAAATCCTAGGGGAGCACGCTCTCTTCGCGTTCCGTTCCGTCTGTCATTGTCGCGGCCGCACGCGGGCGCAAATTGTTCCTGGACTCTCGACGGAGATTAATAAAGACAAAACCACCGGAGGAACGTCCAAGAAAGAAGGGAAGCCCGCGGATCTTTCTCCTTTGCGGTGTTCCTGGCTTTGTGATCGCTGCGGCGCGCGACTGGTGTGGATAATAGGGCAGGGATCGACCGATGAAAGAGATATCGAAGTTGAAACGGCCGGAAAGTAAACAGTGGATAATGCGGTGTAACAATGGTTGCCGCTGGTTGATATAATTGGAACGGTGCTTTGCTTTTCTTTTGGAGGTCAAAGCTCTTTTGAATTGCAGATTTGGCCCCTCGTTTCCATTGAAAAATGTAAGGTTTTCAGCGGAGGATGTCCCTTACTGTGTTCTCTTCGAAGAATATGACATTTTTCGAAAATAAGACGTTGACCCAATTGCATAGAAATTTTATTTTCAAAATCGGATTTGCCCAATACTTTGAAACGGAATTGGAAAATTTCAATCTTTCCGGAGAAAACTTGTAGTTTGAAAATTAACGTTGTTCTTATTGATTAGACAGACTTTCTTCGTCATGTAATTTATTCATATATTACTATTTTTGTTGCATAAGTTAAATTGTTAAAGATCTACTGAACCCTAAAAAATTGGATACATTTTATCGTATTTTGTATGTGTGTATTTATATCAATTTTTTGTACATTTTTCGTCTATTTGTTATTGTGTCTTTTCAATTCAGAAGAACAACTTCGATGATTTTTTAAAGTTTTTTTTTACAATTAAACGCTTAAAAAAATATTAAATTTTTTGAAATACTCTAGATACATAAACAAAAAAAAAGAAATAAATAAAATAAAAGAAATTAAGGTTTCTTTAGCTTATAAAATTAACGCAAATTTTTTTTAATCGCAACGATGGACATTAGTAATATAGAAATATAAAAAAAAAAGTTTTTTTTTCCAGAAACTGCATCTTCCACGAAAAATCTCGCTCAGAAGTGTAAACCTCACAACACACAGGCAGGCCACAGAAAAAAGAAACAAACACAAGCGCAAAAGATAGCGCGTGGCATCCATCTAAAAAAAAAGTACCGAGCGAGCAGAGAAGAAAGGAGGCAGAGGAGGCAAAATTGCCAGAGGAAAGTCCCCCTCCAATAAGTAGCCCTTGGATAAGGGCTGCCGGCTTCGTGCACACATACACCTTTTCTTCGGCACGCCGGACAAAGAATTCGCTCCATTCGTCATTCCAGAGGAGCGCGCGCGTCGGCGACGTCCGTTTCCGGTTACTACTCGCTCCTTTCCCCCCCCCCCTCTCCTCCCGCGCAAGGAAGAATGAATGGTATTGTCCGGTGGCGTTATAACGCGCGGGGGAGTTGGGCTCTGTTCTCTATTATCATGTCTTACGAAGAGAAATTTTCAAGGGGAGCATTTTTTCGTTTTGCTAATTATGTGGTGAACTTTTTTTTCACTGGGGAATTAGGCTCGGTTAAAGAGATCATGTGGACAGTCTTTAAAGTAGATCAAAAGGTGAATCTTTGCTGTATTCGCTTTAGATAATTTGGAAATGGATATTTTTGAAATAAATAATGATTTGTGTTATCATTTTTAATAACATAGAAGTCCATTAAGTAATTATACCAAGTGTTTTTGTTAGTATCATTTAATTATAATATCAAAGTACAAATTTTTAGAATGCAAAATTTAAAAAAACAATATCGTTGATCGAAAGAATAAAATGTAACGAGAATCTCTCAGCGAAACTTCATTGGAAATATTAAACTTTCATTTTGTTCCAGCGTTGGTTTGTGTTTTCAATTGAATTTTACCTAACATTTTCTCGTTATTATATTTCCTTCTTTGTTCAGCTATTTTTAAAGTAAGTAATTCTAAAAAACGAAACAAAATTTTTAATTTATTCAGTTAATATTATCTTCAAATTTTTAGTAAATAATTTCAAATTTATAATCATTTCAATTTTTTTAGACTGCAGAGCGTCTCAAAAAAGGTCGTTAAATAAATTTAAG
>JAPYZB010005365.1:0-13196 GCA_030522745.1 Eupelmus kiefferi | reverse complement strand
AAATAATTCTGGCAAATTAATATGAAAATAACACTTTTTAATTGAAATTTCATTATTCATATATATATGTGTGTGTGTGTGTCGAACATTGGTTGGTCCACCTACAGCCTATTATAGGACTGTCAAGTGACTCTTGACCTTTTGTCAATATCTTTTTCCTTTTCCTGTAAAATTTTATACTTACAGGTATTTTTGATAATTCATTTATATTTTTGTTTAATAACGCACTGTTTGTGTTACAACAAAAAAAATAATTCTGGCACATTAATATAAAAAAAAATTGTTTAAATTGAAATTTCATTTTGCATGTATGTATGTACGACTTTAGTTTATTCACCTGCAGTTTAAGATTTGGAAAAGCAGGTGATTCTTAATCATTTGTTAATATCTTTTTCCTTCTCCAATTTATTAAAGCTATGAGAAATATATCTAGAAATCTGCACTGAATATTTTACGGTAACCCAAAAATTATGATCTAAACTTACATACATAATTCATAAACTATTTGGAAATAATTTTTTGTAAAGATTATAGACTACACTCCGCATCGTGTATATATGGGGTGTTTATATCATATTCCATATGTTTAAACACCGGAAATCTAAATAGTGATCGCACTCAAATATCTGTTGATAATAATTATGTACTTATATAATAAAAGATATATATAAAAATTATGTTACATTGAAGTTAGAAAACAAATTATGTCATAAAGAAGCAACACTACAACACTACGCAATCAGCTTCAGTTTTGCATAAAACTGTTACAGTTGAAGGCCATAAAGAAATAATCAATAAGTTACACGAAAAGTATAAAATTCATGAACGTTATAAAAAATAAATTTATCTTTCAAAAATTATTCAGGGCGCTCAATAACTTTGTACTTTTCTAGTAATATTTTCATAATATCTGTTTTGGAGTAGAATGTTTTTTCTTACTGTATTTTTAATTTTATAATTTTAAGTTTATAATTTATAAAAATATAAAAAATTTGTAAATAAATGCTAATATAATGAATATGATTTCTAGAAATTATTAAGTACATACTATAATTTTGTATGTTTAAGTGTCCTGGGTCTTCCACTTATACCTATGTTTTATTAAAAATAGGTAAAAATTTTAAAATTCATTATCACAATTTCTTTTTAAAGTTTATTGAAAAACAACTATAAACAATTTTTATTTCTTATTTAAAATTATAATTCGATATTAGAGTCTACACACAAAATACTTTAAATAATTTTTTTTTTTTAATTTAAAATTATAATTTGTTATTATAGACTACACAAAAAATATTTTAAACATTCAAGTTTCATATTAACATGTGAAAGCTGAGCCTTAGAATGTCATGAAATTATGATTTCTTAAAATGTGAACCACTAAGCTAGACAAATCCTTTATAAATTTCTAATAAACAAAATGAAACTATAGAAATCAATTTTTAATTTGCCGTTCTCAGAATAAAGAAAGAATAATTAGGACCAAAGTTATGATTGTTTAAAGTTGAGTAACAAAACTGTACTTAAAATCATCTAAATTTTGACATGTGGAATTTTATAGTTAATCAGTGCATTCTCAAATTTAAACAATCATAACTTTGGTCCTAATTATTCTTTCTTTATTCTGAGAAGGGAAAATTAAAGCTTGATTTCTATAGTTTCATGATGTTTATTGGAAATTTATAAAGGATTTGTCTAGCTTAGTGGTTCAAATTTTAAGTAGAAGCTCATTTTTCATATTTTGTTTAAAATAAGACTGCAAGTGTCCATAAATCGAGTATTTCAAAGCGTTAGACTATATAACTGCGGCTTTGTTCATTTTTTGGTCAAAGTTTCATCAAGATCTGTGACCCGAATCCCGTGGTCTCTCCTAGTTAGTTTCACAAAATTATAGCATGAATACGACTATAATCAAATGTTTTCTTGACTTGGAATTCATTCCAATAATAAGTCTTACAACACTCGCACTGTATCTACTGATACCTTACTCGTATGTTATTCAATTCTACTTACATTATAAAAGACTTTTAGACCATAAAAATGTGTTAATTCTCAAACATAAATAGTTCTTTTTGTAACTAGATTCTAACGTAGAATATTTTGTCCTATCGAAGTAATTTTTAGCGAGAATGTGTCCGGAACTCGTCAGCCGAAAGTCGTCGAATTGTAAAGTTTTCATTTTCATTCATTTATGAAATTTTACAGAAATGTTCTATAAATCTTCAGTTTTTTATTGGTGCAAAGAAAAATTGGGTTCACCGACCAAATTATTGAAAAAACAAACGTGAAAAAACTTAATTTTAACATGTAGCCTTATGAGCGTCCATAGATGAGAATCTTTAATCTCGATTTAGTATAGCTTATAAAATAATAACTCTTAACAAATTAACTTTACTGATACTTATACAAAATAATTTTAAAACCTATAACCCTGTTTCTAGTAAGATGAATGATCTAAAAAATGAATTTCTCTTTCAACTGCTTAAAATTCTCTAAATTTACAAAGTCGAGTTTGAAATAACCAGTCAACCAACACAGCAGTCACTCGGATAAAAAAACCTCTCGCTTCCCACGCACCATAACGAGGCTAATAAAAAGCAGAGCCTTAGCCACTGGGCCTCCAAAAAAGCCAATACTTAGAGAGAAGCATTAACGTAAAAGACATAACGAGGTGAAAACACGCCTGTCCCCGGCGTTTTGGCCGCCACATATACACCCGGCGAGCGCGCGCGGCGAGAAAAAAGGAAAAATCACGCGAACTCGGCCGGCCCGCGCGCGCAAGCTCGCAAGCTCGGCCCTGATTAAAGCATCGCCCGCGCCATTCGCCAGTGATTTATGATATCCGGCGCGCACGTGTCGATTTTTATACGCATCGATTTTCATATTTCCTTCGACTTTGATACTTATACCTATAAACGTGTACACAGTCGAGATTCCGCAGTGAAAAAAAAATGACGCGACAGTTTGAAAAAGCTGTAGGCCCGCGAGCATTCACACTTTTTCGCCCCTCGCGTTAATACTTATTAGGTAATCAGGGTCGCGGCGATGGGTGCGGCAGCTGCCCGAGAAAAAGAGTCGTCGCGCACGAAAATTGTATAGTGCTACCGCTGGCGCCTGTCCCTTTGTCCGCTTCCAGTTAAAACTATAAAGAGCCAGTCCTGCCGCTATTTAGTTGGCTTCCACGAAGATGTTATATAGAGCTACTATTCTGTACGCTAAAATAATTCTCTTTTTCTCTCTGTGCATCGGTGAAGGTGGGGGGATTTACAGTAGTAATGAAAGTTTATGATGCGCTCGCGGTAATCACTCGAATCTTTGTATTAGTTTTATTAAACGGAGGAGCTTTAATGATGGCCTGTAAACACTTTTCATGTTGCGCGCGTGTCGTGTAATATATGTTGTCGTAAAATACTCCAGCTGGCTTCGTGTGCGCAAATGAGCTCGTTAAACTTTTATAATACAGAGGGGACAAATATTTACAGGATTTCCGAGACTTTACACCTACAGAAATATTTACGTAAAGACATTAACCCTCTTAAAAATGCCATTCAACATCTAATTAATCATACTCCTAAAAAAATCCTCCAGGCTCATCACCCATATTTCCCGCAGCTTAACGACTCTATAATCACTAGCCTCGAGTCCCCCCTTCCAACAACACCTTTTTAAAAATCAAAAAGCCGCTCTTCGCGCTTGAGCTTGCGCGCAGGCCGTGATTGCTATATGTATAGGCCAGCTTGCGCGCGTCCCTCTGAACCGAACGGGAAGATCTAGGCGCGGCGCTCTAGCTCCGCGAACAAGTGGTTTAGTTACGGCCTCGTGTTTGGCCCGCGATAATCTCCGGGACTCGCGGGCTTTGTGTGTAGCTAGTTGCTGTGGTGCGGAAAAGGGATGGACTTGAGAGGTTGGCTGGAGTGCGCCTGCCGATCGCGGAGTGATAAGGGAGTGATAGTGGTGATAAGGCTGGGGCTGGACCGCGCGCGATATGTACGCGGTGAAGAATCTTAGTAAGATACTCGTGTTCCAGCATCACGGTAGACAGCCTGCCCAAGTGAGTGTTTTGGTTTTTGGTGCGAGGGCCTGGTCGGATGGATGGGTTGTTTTTGGTGGTGTTTTGGTTTAAGTGGTGATGATTGTGTGGAGGAAATTTAATTTGGAGATTTTTTATTTGAGTTAATACTTTTGATTGGGAGATAAGTTGATTTTTAGCTTACAATGCTAATTTAGATTTTAAGAAATTAAATTCTCGGTAAGAACTGTGGCCAGGTGGTGACTACGCGGAAATATTTGCAAACGAATAATCAAAAGAAAAAAAATTGTACTAAATTGATCTTATCTTCAAGTCAAAACTTTTTCTTTGCTTATGAAGAAAATATTTTTGACATCTTGTTTAAGCACGCTTGAATTAAAATACAGATTGTGTAAAAAAATACTGCTCGGTAAAGGGACGGAAAAGCGATTTCAACCTTTATTCCTATATATATAGTGCGAGAAATAGTGATTTTGGTCTAGCAAGGACGTTTGTGTGCCAGAGAAGCGAGATCCGAGATTATTCTTTTTTCTTATGTATCATACGTATACTTTTGTTAGAACGTGCGTGAAATTGAGCTTTGCAGTCGAAGTATCACAATTAATAGTATATTTTGCTACTAATGCGAGAAAGTGATTTCTTCTTCTATTCGTGTGGATGGTGAAAAGGACTCACGTTGAAATCACCTTGCTCATATGTATCGAACCGTATTTTTTATATGACGTGCATAAAGAGAATTTATTTTTTACTCGAGCGTCCGCGTGCTGAGCTTTTTGCACGGAATATAAAAATTATACATTGTGATACTAGTGCGAAAAAGTGATTGTGAAAAGGCCATGCAAGATTGAAATCTCTTCTTCGGACATGCTATGACGTGCACAAAGCGAAGTTCAGCATTCGCTTTGTTATTTAAACATGCGCGAAATCTAGCTTTGCTAACGGAACTTCAAAAAATATTTTGAAGAACGTACTATTTTTAAACGAATAATTAAAAAAGAACATTAAAATGTTATTATTGCAAAATAATTTCAAAAAGTCTAATTTTTTTGTTACTGTATGGTACCAGCGATTTACGTTATAATAACGTTTAAAACGATATTAAAACATTTTTGAAACGTTTCGTGCTTTTAGGATTTGGATAGCTTTTTAAGTTTGATATGTTCGGAAATTTTTTACAATTTTTAATATAGACACATAATAATTTTGTATTATTTGCAAGCATATAATCCTTCTAACACTTTGGTTGATCATCCAAGACAAAATTTACATAAAAGTTATAATCTGTATTATATATAATTTATACAATCCCAATAAACCGTATCTTTAAAAAAATTACTATCAATAAAGTCTCATTTTAATAGTTTAATAATATAATTTGTTTTTCTATAAAAAATCTCTTTTTAACACTAAGAAAACTAAAATAAAGTGTACTTATATCTTTAGCACAAAACTTCAAAATCTAACTAATCCCCTAAACTCATCTTCATTAAAAACTCCCTGAAAAATCTTAAAAATTTTAATACCTTCAAAAAGTGAGGGAAGTACAATGCAGCAAGCAAAAAATTACAGGTCGAGCCGTCGTCGCCGCAGCCGTCGGTCGACCGGCTCTCGGTCACCTTCGCCATTGCGGACGGGCGCGGCAACGGCGAGCCGGATCCGGGCCCTCAGCCGCCGAGCACCAGCTTCGACTTCGGCTACAGCCAGCAGCAGCCCCGCCGACGAGCTACCCTCGACTCGGCCCGCACCTCCGCAGACATGCAGCGGCTGCCTAGTGCTGCTCTCGGTTTGTATAATTTTTATTTAGATGGTCTTTGCTGGTTCGCTTAGTTCTTCTGTGGGTGAAGATATGTAGTTTTTGATGTTGGTAGGGTTTTGAGATTTTATTTGAAGTTTCAAGAAAAATTTACGAAACTTTGATAGGAAATTTTATTTTTGTAATTGCGAAAATTATTTTTTTGCCAAATTATTAAAACAATATAGTTCATATAGATTTAAATATTATTTTTTGATACGGTGATAAAAAAGTAGCAATTTATGCACATTGCTAATTTTTCAGACACAATTTACACCCAATGCATCAAAAAATATTATTTGTCAAACGTGCGAAAATTGATTCTTGACTCGCAGGCGATTATCAATTTTTTTATGATTAAACCATTTCGCATACTTTAAAAATCTACCACTTTTTGTAGTATGTAGAAGTGATGCGTTTGTACACAACTTTTGATACACAAAATAGCGCTTGCATTACGTATGTAAAATCGAATTCTAATATGCGTGGAACTTTACGCCTGTTTTATGAATTACAAACATTTTGCATTATACACATTTTTATAATCTGATAGATTACTATAATATACATACAACGATAAAAAAAATATTGCAAACAATATTTTTACTTTTCGTAAACAACTGTTCAATGTATTAAAAAAAAAAACCTTATTATAGTATAAAGTTAATAAGTTGATTGTATTAACATAATATACTATTTTTTAACAAGAAAGGTATAATGATCTTTAGAATTAAATATTAGTTAGTTGCACACTACTGCATTTTTTCAAGAACGTGTAAAAGTGGACTTGATCTCCTTTGGCTTTGAATCCTCCAAATGACGGCAGGAAAAGTTTTAAAAAGTTTATTAAAAATATTTTTAAAAATTAATATTTAAAAAAACAACTTATTCAATGTTATTTTTTCACATATATAAAAATTCTAAATTGTATCTATCTGCTAATACATTCAATTTTTATAGATATGAACGCTTATTCGATTTTACGATCAATACAATCCAATTTTGAAAAATTGTTTAATTTTGTATACAAAAATAATTCTATATTATAATATTACTTATTATATAATATAAATACTTTTCAATTTTATGTATTTTAGAAAGCTTACATTATTAAAAAAAAATCTGCAAACTATGAAATAACGATTTGAATTCAAATCATGATCAAAATTACTAAAAAATATATAAATCATTAAGTAATAAAAAATTCAATCTACAATTAAATGCAAATATTTATCAATTATATAGATTGTCTTAAGCGTTACTAGGAATAAAGACATTAAAACTTTTGTATTTTTTGTAAATATAAATGTTATTTTTTAAACGAAAGGAATTGGAACACAATCGGTGAAAACGTTGGCTAAACTGCTAACATCGATCACGTGGTATTCTTTGTTTATAGTTAGGCGGGATCAGTTATCATTCAAAGATTACTACGAAAACACAGTTGACTTTTTAACATTAAAATACATCAATGAGAAAGTGCGAGTCAGCTACAAATATGCACACGTGCAGCATATTCCAAAAAATGTCTAAATAAAGCTGCAAACTAACAAACGTAATTTTTATTTAAAAAATTTTCGCTTGTTATTCCAAGTATCTTATCCAAGAGTAACGTTGAAAGCGGTGATTAGTACGTATATGTGTAGGGCCGTGTTTTGTTTGTAAATGTAATGTTTACTTTCTACAATTCTAATTTTGCCTAGATAAAAGTTACCTATTTTGTGTTATGAACGTTATGGAATACAAAAATCATTTTTGTTTCTTGCAAACAAATATTTGTAATAAAAGAGTGAAGTTAATTCTTTAAATTTCTGTAAGTATTATTATTGAAAGTGTAATCATAATGATTCTTTGATCCCAATGTGTACAAAAGTTAAATCTTATTTTCATTTTTTACAGTTGTACAACAAAGTAATTATGACTAAAAGGTATTATGTAAAAGAGCTTCATAAGGCTCTGAGAGAAAAGTCTTTAAGTAAGATTATAGATTGCTTAAATAAAGGAGCAGATTTGAATTCAGAAAATGATCTTGGAGAAAGTATCCTGCATTTAGCAGTCAAGCAAAATGATTTGGAAATAATAAAACTTTTACTAAAAAGAGGTGCTAACATAAATAGTGTAACAAAGGAAAAAGCGACAGTTCTTCATCTAGCAATAAGAAATGAATGTCTAAAGAAGACCAAGGCAAATTCTAAAGATGTGCAAACATTTGTTAAGTACAAAGAAGACATAGTAAGATTACTGTTAAATAATCATGTTGATGTTAATGCTAAAACCGATGCTGGTGAATCGGCTTTGCATATTGCAGTTAAATACAACAATAAAAGTATAGTCAAACTATTACTTCAGAATAAAGCAAGTGTACATGAAACTACATGCAGTGGAATAACTGCACTTCATTACACAAGTGAAAATTGTATTAATAATACGACTAGTATTTCAATAGCAGAATTGCTTTTAAATGCTGGTGCTAATATTAATGCCAAAAGTAAGAGTGGTCTTACAGCTCTACATCTTGCAGTTGAACTGGGTAACTTTTTATTGGCAAGATATTTCGTTTCAATGGAAGCAAATGTGAACTGCAAAACAAACAATCTTGTTACGCCAATTTTTCTTGCCGTGAAAAATAATGATATAAAAATGATCAAGTTCCTACTGAAAAATGGTGCTGAAGTCAATGTAGAGAATAATCTTCAACAAAGTCTATTACATTATGCTATAAAGTACATTCATGCAGGTAATACAAATGTAGTATCTCTATTTAAAAAGGCTTTTAAATTTAATACTAAATCTATTAATGTTATGAATATTAATATATCTAATTGGCTAATATTAAATAATTTTGACTTATATATATTAAGAAGTGTATTAGTAGTCTGCATAGTTTAGACGTCAAAACAATCTAAAATTAATTTTTTTCTTTTCCTTCTAACAAAAATCAATTATTTATTGACAAAAATTTAATAAGCATCTAATTCTTTTAGGGGAATCTCGACTAAAGGTAGTCAAGCTTCTGCTAAAAAATGGAATCAATGTAAATGCCCAAAACAACAAGAAAATGAGCGTACTTCATTTGGCTCTAAAAGACAGGGATGAAATCTTGGCTGGTCTTCTGATAGAGCACGGTTGTTGCGTCAATCTAAAATGTGCCGGTGATCAGCCGCCGCTTTTTATAGCAATTTCAAAGAATCTCGTCAGCTCGGTGGAGCTTCTACTAAGTCGAGGTGCGGACGCCAACGCTCAGATCTGTAGATGCGTGATGACCAAAGAACACCTGCTCAGCTGTGCCCTGTACTTTGGAAACCAAACGGTGATTGGACTGCTGCTAAAGTACGGTGCGGATGTAAACGCCTTCTCGGAATATTGTCGCACGCCTCTCAACCACTCGATCCAGTACAACCAGGAGAGCATCACAGAGATTCTCCTTAATTACGGCGCTGACGTAAATCTAAAGGACTGGTACGACGATGCACCGCTTCATATGGCTGTGAAGAACCTGATTTTCGGGCGCAAAGACAAGCAAATCCTGCATCTGCTATTGGACATGGGCGCTGATATCAATATAGAAAACAAGAAGGAGCAGACACCTTTTATGCTTCTCCAGTGCAGTGAAAATCCTACCGAATGTACCTATATTGGCTCGGGCATATTCATCAAGCACATGGCCTTGATGCTTGAGAGACAGCAGAGCATCGGTATTAAAAATTTGAACGTGATGCTCGAAAGACCTCGCTACTTGAACTACTTTCTTCATTGCCTGAAGGAGCTCAAACATATGCGCAGGCAGATGATCGACAACGACATCACCTTCCGCGATGTCCTTATAAAGCAGCACAACGCCCTGGTTAAATGCGTGCAAAATGAGAATGTTGCGGCTGCTGTGCTGTCCAGCTGCTACATTGGCAAATTTCCCAAATTCACGTTTTATTTGAAGAAGAATTTTCTGAAGGGCCAAGAGAGGCTGAAGCTGATTGGCAGTGCGCGACTTTCGCTGGTCAGAATAGTTCCACGCAACTTGCCAATTGAAGTAGCCACAATAATTTGTGAGAACCTGTCCAACGGGGATCTGGCGAATTTAGATAAAGTTCCAGTTAATGACGTTAATAGGAAGAATAACGTTCGACAGTTGACAATGACTCTAAGAAAAAGAAGAAAATACTCGAATATTTAATGACTTTCAGTTATTGGATTTATGTACTTAATCTTAAGAGGGAATAGAAAGGTCAATTTTTTATCGATCGGAAATTGATGATCACTATAAATTTGTTAAGATACTTTAATTTATTGAAAATAAGGAAATACTGTATGTATTGAAATAATTTATTGTTTTTATACTTGTCGATTTTCGGTCGGTAAAAATATGAAGCGGAAATTTAAAAATTTAAATTGACCATTGTGCCCTCTTAACTACATTTGTTTAATTTATTCTGTTATCGATACAATTCTTTATTTAAAAGTGAAATAATTTATTTTTTCTGTTGTTGTAAAACTAAGAGTACATTTTTATTGTTGAAATGACAAAAATGTGATACCAATGTACAGTATTTTTTATGGATACGTAAGAACTATTGTGAAAAAAGACAACTGCAAAAAATATATAAAGACAAAATAAATCTTTAAAGAGTTGTTATTGTGTTAATCAACTTCCATGCAACTGCTTAAGCAAAAATTATAAAAACAACTAAAGCAAACTGTCGCTTCAATAAATTTCTGCCTAATTCTGCTACTACAAATTTTCCAAATCATTCTATCAAACAGCGCAATATACAATACATCTTCTGATATAATATTTTTGATGTTTTCATAATAAAACTACAGATAGCGAGGAGGCAGCCGAAGAGGATGACTACTCTGCCTCGGCCTGCGCTATAATCCAACGTCGGAACTCATCGCGTCGTCACAGCCGCCGACACAAGCGCCGACCCTCCTCGCCCTTTAGCCCCGACGCCGGCGACTCCATCCGTCGGCGATCCTCCGTCTTCACCACCAGCTCCGGCGAGTACGTATTGTTGATCATTTGCTCGCCTTTCTTTATGTCTCCTAACGATTTTTCAACATTTTCTTTTTATCTTATAGCACGGCAATTTCTATAGGAGAGGAGAACTGCGAAGAACAGATCTTTGAAAATCTGAAGCTACACAAAGAGGTGCTCCACGGCGTGAAACAGCAGCCCTGGCCGCTGCGCAAGAAACTCAAGCTGGTGCGCCAGGCTAAAGCCTACGTAAGAAAGCATGAGGGAGCACTGCAGGAGAGGCTCGCTCAGACACGCAGCACTCGTGATGCCATTGCCAGAGCCTCGATTCTTATAACTAAGGTTTGGAGAATTTTGAAATGATGATGTATAATTTGATTTTGAAGATTTATTTGTGATTAAGTGCGTAGCGAATTTGTTCGTAATTAATTCTGAGGAATATTTTAACACTTGTAAAATTAATAGTTTGCGTGTATGTATTACCGACATTGACCGATAACTAAATGGAAAAAGAGTTGCTGTAATTAAGTAGAGTGATCCGAGTGTGGTAAGACGATCGTAGCAGTGCATAAGCAATTTATATAAAAAAAAGTTTTTAGAATTTAAAATTAGAATTTACATTTTTTAATAAATTAACCAATTTAAAACATATTAGAATTAATTTTGATTGTGCGCATTTTAAATGGATTATTGCAAGTATGTGTTTATGTATAAAATGTATGCAATTTTTAAATGACGGTAGAAATGGCAATACTTCAAACGTGAACTGGTAAATCTGAAAACTCCATTGGTACCCTGGGAGAGTCGTATAAAGCAAATCGAGTCCCAGTTCGGTTCGGCCGTTGCTTCGTATTTTATCTTTCTCCGATGGCTCTTCTGGATCAACCTAGTCATATCCGCGGCAATGGTTACTTTTGTCGCTATTCCAGAAGTAAGCAAAACCTTGTTTATGTATAAAATAAATAAATAATATCTATACGTTGTACATACAATAAATTATCAATGAATATAGTTACTGGCAACGATACAAAATGCGACAATAGCGGGCGAACGGAAAACGATGCTGCCCGAGGAAAAGGATAAGTCGACTCATTTGCTCACCCTCTGGGAGTTCGAAGGCGAGCTCAAGTATTCTCCTTTTTTCTACGGCTGGTACGCCAACCAACATACCTACAACGCTTACAAGCTCCCACTTGCCTATTTCATAGTTAATCTCGTCGTTTACACCTACAGTTTCCTCGCTATTTTAAGAAAGTGAGTATGGACTGCGTGTGCTTATTCTGAGTTTGGTTTGCAAAAGTAAATGTATTAATGTTCTTTCGAGAAAAGATAATGAAAATTAAAAATTCATTTAGATAAAAAATAGAAAATTAGTCTAACATTAATTTCAAAGTACTTTGGCAGGTTGTTTTCCCAAATCAATACTTTGCAATCTAAAATTGATTTATGATCATTTTTTAAAAATTTAAAGCAATAATTAAAACTTTAAAGTGTAATTCAACGCACTATAAAAATTTTAATTGCAAACCAATGTTATTATGTTTCAACATATAATATTACAATGTGGTTTTTCTATTACTTTATTTTCTTCTACAAGAATGGCTAAAAATTCACGAATGAGCAAGCTCTCAGAGAAGGAGGACGAATGCGCCTTCTCGTGGAAGCTATTCACCGGCTGGGACTTTATGATCGGCAACGCCGAGACAGCTCACAATCGCATAGGCAGCATCGTCCTTGGCCTTAAAGAAGCTCTACTCGAGGAGTCCGAAAAGCACCGAGACGAGCGAAAGTACGTGGAGCAAAATCCTATTTTCTAACTACATCTACTTACAATTTATCATTACTTAAAATTCTAGCTGGAAAATAACGAGCATCAGGATATTTGTGAATATGCTGGTGATAGCGATGCTGGCCGTCTCGGCTTACGCGGTCGTTGAGGTGGTCGAGCGCAGCGAGAATATCCCAGAGGCGAACAACAGCTGGTGGCGGCAAAATGAGATTACCGTCGTCATGACCCTCATCACTTACAGCTTTCCAATCTTCTTCGAAGTCCTCGGCATAATCGAGAGCTACCATCCGCGCAAGCAGCTGAGATTGCAACTTGGTCGGTATGTTTGCGAGAAGCTCATCGATTTTAAAATACATTTTTTTAAAACGATTATTGTATATAAAATACGTACAGTACAGTGATTAAACGTAAGAATATTAATTTCATTCGTTTTCAGGATTATGGTTCTGAATCTGTTGAACATGTACTCGTTGATTTACGCCCTCTTTAAAAAAATCCATTCTTCGGTAAGTTTAACTTAAGGACGTTCTCTAAAAAATGAAATGATTCAAACTTTTTTTGAAATTTTGAGATTAAGTTCCTTTTACTATCCTTTACAAAAGTTATTAATGAC
>JAPYZB010005361.1:0-10420 GCA_030522745.1 Eupelmus kiefferi | reverse complement strand
TTCCAATATTGTGTTAATATTGTTTCAATATTATAATACAATTCTGTTTAATTCTTCCAATATTGCAAGAATACTGTGTTAATATTCTTTCAATATTGTTACGATATTGTGTTAACATTCTTTTAATATGGTAATAAGATTGTGTTAATGTTCTTTGAATATTGCCAGACTATTAAATTAATTTTTTCAATATTGCGAAAATACCGTGTTAATATTCTTTGAATATTGTAACAATATTGTATTAACATTCTTTCAATATTAACAATATTGTATTAACATTCTTTCAATATTGTGATAATATTGTGTTAACATTCTTCCAATATTGTGTTTATATTGTTTTAATATTATAATACAATTCTGTTTAATTCTTCCAATATTGCAAGAATACTGTGTTAATATTCTTTGAATATTGTAATAATATTGTGTTAACATTCTTTTAATATTGTAACAATATTGTGTTAACATTCTTTTATTATTATAACAAGATTGTGTTAATATTCTTTGAATATTGTAACAATATTGTGTTAACATTCTTTAATATTGTAACAAGATTGTGTTAATGTTCTTTGAATATTGCAAGAATATTATATTAATATTCTTTCAATAAGGTATTCAACTATTTTGTTATGCTATTGTGTGGTACTTGTTATGTTTCTTAGGCCGTATGTGGCTCTAGTGGCTCTAATAGGCCGTACCCTGTCTTTCGCAACACCTACTATAGGATATATCGTCCAAAAGTTTTCAGGTGGTGCGCTGGTTTGATTGGCCTTTTTCAACTCTGTCTTCTGCATAAGTAGTCGAAATGTGCAGTAACGCAGGAAACTCCTATCTACGTCACAGAGTTCCTTATGTTTTGAGATTTGATCCTTTGAGATATACTTCTGTATTTATGATTTTAACTATAATATTCAGTACGGTGTGTCCACAAAGTGGTAGATAATACCTTTATTACCTTTGATAATTATTTAGTTATTAGTGGTTAATAATTCAATAGCAAACTATAATTAGTGATAAGTACACTTGAACACTTTAGATCTATCCAGTGAAGTCATCATTTTCATCTTAAATTTAAAATTTGTTTTTTCCACTTATAAAAAGTCAGCACCACACACAACTCCTTACTCCGCAGTCACATCCATAACCCTCGAAAAGCAGCACAACACCCTCCCACTATACTTTCCCCCGTACTTTTTATATTAGACGTAAATCAGAGCTCTTTCGCCCTCCTCGCCGCGTGAAAAAGTCAGTTCGACGAAAAACAACAGTGAAAAAAAATATGAATAAGCAAAAGCCAACTGTTCACCGCAGAAGAGAAAAAAATCAAGCTCGCGCGCGGCCGTAACCTCAGTTTTGCGCCAGCCTCGTAATTATGAGGACGCAACAGCCCGCCGGGCATTTAATACCCCCCCGTCGTCCGTATACACATTTGCACGTGCAGACGCGTGGGCGCGCGGGACACAAAGGGACCGCGCTGGCGGGCAGGCCACATTTACCCATGGCCAGCGGCAGCACGAAAGCCCAGGACACGCTTTGATAGCTCACTTTGCGGCGTACCACACAGACACACACACGTGCTCATGCTTTTCCAGTACGAAAAGCACGACGCGTATATAGGTGTTATGGATGGTCTTTGCCTTCTCTTTTGCACAGCTACGCGCGCTCGTCCTGTCATCGAATCCGGCCTCGGCAGCCGCACGTCATTTACACGAGCGGTGATTTTCGCGGCAGGCTGCCTGGCGCGCATGGTTCATTGATTGCTATTGATGTTGCCAGCGAGTGCTTTGCGCCTTTTTCCCCGGCCGTTTATTTTTGCGCGAACCTGTGTGTATAGCGTCAATCTTGTTTGAAAGCGCGTCGAGGGCTGCGCGCTGCTTGTCGGTGGAAATTGATTTTGGGTTTGTTAAAAAGTTGTCGAAATCGCTGCTAGAGCGTGCGGCCTGTGTTGTCAGCTATTGTAACGGACGGCATTTGGCTAGAGACTTGACTTGAATGGCCCGACAGGCATTTTTCGCTGGTAAATTTAATTTTTGTCGATGGCTATTGTCTGGGCGTTCGGGAGTAATTGAAACGTGGGTTTTACTGACTTTTGTACGAGTTTTGATGATGCAGCCAGTTTGAAGCATTAGAATGAAGTCTTGTTGCTACCGCTGCAATATGGTTCAATGTTCTTTGCATGAAATTGTGGAATTCTGACGTATATTATAAGCGATTATCTCGAATAGATATTTATTTTTAGCATTTGCATAAGAACTACAAATGATAAGTGACGTAACACGAGTTTCCAGAGGGCTGTCGTTTCAAAAAATTAGCATAATTCATACTCTAATATTACCGATTTCTTATCAGATCGGCTGTATTAATTGATCTTAATTACAGCTTGTCAGCTAATTACCAATCAACCTTACCAGCCCGGCAACCCAATCACATACATCACCGTTTCCATAAACGCACGAAGGATATTTAAATCCAGCCCACGGCAATTATCTCGATTGGCGCAATCAAACCTGCTAAAAATTATCCAGCCAAGTCCTCGGCGATTCATTATACCTTCATCACTGCAGAAAATACAATCCGCCCATCCCATCACCCGAAATACCCTTAACGATCTAAATTAAGTCAGACTGAAGCCAGTGAACCATTTCGATCGTCCAGCGCGCCGAAAATAATATCGACTGTCTTCATCCCGCCGCGCGATAATGGATAATTAATGAATCGTCAATTAGCCGCGCGCGCCACTCGATCGGCGAAATATCGGACCCGCCGATAATTAGGCATTAACGACGCGACAAATTAATTATCCCCACCAGCGAGCCGGCTCGTATATCAGGCAATGGCCGTGTGTGCGGGCGGGAAAAAGGCCGTTTGTATTATGAACGGCTCGCGTGGACTTTCACGTCTTATTTGGCCGAGGCGTGTATGAGCGTGAGCACAATGGAAGGGTTCGGGCGCGTGGGTGTCTTTGAGTTGTAGGCGAGCTCGGCGGCCTGTCGAGTCGGACAGGATCGATTGGTTAGAGTGTGTGTACGGGTTTGAACGCTTAATTAGCCGAGCGTGGCCTGTTGACTCTTTGAGCGATCGTTGGATATGACTGTTTGGCTGGCGTTAATGTATGCATGATGCATTGTGATGATCGTTTTGTATATAAGGTGGATTTATACTTTGATCGAGGTATTGCGGAATGCCGATTGAGAATGAGCAATTAGCGGTGTTCTGTAATGAAGTAAGGGTTATGCAGATTGCGTAATTACACGTGGTTATTTGCACGTATCAATTTTTCTGCGAGTGGTGCGTATCGTTCAACCTGCGGAGCTGTCACTCGAGAGGTATATACAAGCTGCGATCGAGCCAGGACATTATGTTATTCCATATCATTCATCGTCTCTCTTAGGGAGACAGGCGGCGAAAATTTCAAATTAATATCAGCAAGCAGTCGGCCATTCGTATTGTCTGATTAATAAACGTCATTAAGTACATTTTGTAATAGACTGGCCGCTCGGCCATTAATTCAGCGAAACACGATTCGTAATCAATGCCCCGGCGATAATTCAGCGACTTTTACATACATCTCGCTTGCTATCTAATATTTCCTAGTATACACACAGGCTCGGCTCTCGGCGATAATTTTTGCCTCGCGTTTTTCCATCTCGCCGGCTGTCTCAACCGCCGCGTATATACGAGCGATGAAAATAAAGTATAATTGAGTTTGCGAGATTTACAACACCTGAGTGTACGCTCGCCGAGCGGTTATAAATCACTGCAAGCTCGCGCGCGCGCGCTGCACGGTAAAACTCAAAGACTCGCGATGAAGTAAAAGACAGAGAGCGAGACGGAGGAAAAAAAAGAAGGAACGAGAGATACACTCGCCGCGGCTACCATATAACTTGTTTGCATTATGTCATTACACAATATTTTATATCGAACGCTGTGCGCGCGAGCGAGCGGCTGTACATTATGCCAGCCGCGTGTCACGCGCGCTGCCACGAACAGACTTGTTTTCCCCGGGCCGACACATAAATTTCAATAAGCGCGTTATTTATCATCGCCGCTGTATACTCGCACAGAAAAGCCATTCGCGGCTTTTCGCGCCGAGCGCACGAAACTTTCACCTCGCGCTAGCGCGCGGACAGGCTATCAATGCGACGAGCCGCGCGGCGCTTAATTGAAAGATCGTAATCGGCGGCATTGTCGTCGACGTATATATCGCCCGAGCGCTCATTATTACACCGAGAGACGCAGAGCTGACGCAACGGGTATATACATGGCGCTAGGCGTTCGGGAGATCAGACTGTATTTTGTAAACGCTAGCTGGATTATTAATCGCTCTGGACGACGACGTGTCGTGAATGCTGCGTGTCTATGGATGCCTTCCGCGTTCTCCAGGGAGCTGTGTGGGTATTTTATGGGATATGGGCTGGCTGCTGTTCGTTAAGCCGCGGCGTGCAGGTGAAAATATTTTTAGAGCCTATGCGTGGGTCGCTGAGTTTTTTCTTTGGAATTGGTTTTGGTTTCAGGATTTGAGATAGCAAGTAGCTTTGGCTTGTAAAAGATAAAGCGTGTTGGGTAGTTTTTATTGCGTGATTAAATTACATTTATACACAAATTCTCTGTTTATTATGTCACCGCACTTTATAAAATACGTTTTTCTTCTTTACAATTGTTTAACTATGTAACGACAAAATTCCTTCATCGTTTAAATCTATTGTCCGTCCGAAGCGTGCAATCGGATAATCGTCGGCTTTTGATTGACGTTTATCTAGATAGCCGGGTAGTTTCGAATACTCTTAATTACGCGCAACAACAGCGCGTAAGCCTAGAAAATTGCCGTATCGCCGCGCCGCATCAGCGCGAGCTGCAAACTCATTAGCAGCTCGCGGCCAACACCGTTGTTCAGTCGACACTTTATACAAACTCGATGTCAAGAACGTATTCACCGAGAATAATAGAAGTTTCAGAACGAGTTTTGATGTGAAATTCACTCGTCGCTCTTAAACAATCAGTAAAACGTCAAACGGACAATGAACGCAAACTGCGTAAACGTCAGCGGCGCGATATTTTTTAAAGTTATTCTACAAACGCGAACAGACCTTAGGCACGTAATTCCTCATAACACAGGAAACAAGCGAAACGAACAATTCGAAGGCCCGGCTGACAGGTTGAGTTATTCCATTAGCGTCCAAATAAACACGGCTTGCGCAAAGTAAGCGATATCGACACAATACGTGCGAACGGGGTTGCTTTCCGTTTATATATAGGTGTGTTCACGAGGGCACAAGGGTTGCCCGGAGGCGCGCGCACGCGATGAATTCCCAGTAGGCAGGAAACGACTGCCGCTCGCGCGCTCGACGACGCGACGATAAGTATCTGGCGTGTCCGAATAATTTATACCCGCGCAAACGCGAAACTACCTTTTATTTAACCTCGTCGCGGAGCCGGGTTTATTCGCGAGTGTGATATCTTTCGAAAAGCCACGCGGGGATAGTTGCGCAACTTGCTTTTAGAGAAACAGCTCGTCGGAGCGGTTTAGTAGCCCGTAGGCACGCGCTTAGGTTGCTTTTGAGTCCTGATAATGAGGTATTCTAATGGGTGTGATGGATTCGAAAGCAAATATCGTTTGTTAGGTTAGGTGACGCCTGGAATAACGCGCTAAAAGCCATTGTGAGTTATCTCAACCTTTTTCCTTTATAAAACTCGTGTGACTACTTAGTTGTATTGCGCATTTCGCTCCTTTGTAAATACGCTCGCGATGAATAACGAAATCATTGATCGAATCATTTCCAATTGCCCAACATTTTATATAACCTAATAAAACAAGTATCGATAAACATCTCACTCTATAACCCAGTCACCCCGCACTGATATATCAATGATCAGCGGATTACTCCACTCTCACACGTCCCGATACATTCCCGTCATTTTCCCGAGTTCGCCAGAACGTTGACATCTATTGTCAACGAGCCTGTTACCCGCGGCTCAACCATGCAGCCAGCAATGGCACGCGTTATACACTGACCCTCCGCTTGTACCACAGCCGTGTATCGATCTCCATTATAGGTCGCGTGACGCGCGGCGTGGGTCAGAGGAGAAGAAAAGTCGGAATATAAATGGGCTGTGGAGAGTCAGGAAAATTGAAATGGACTCGTTCCTCGGTAATTAGGAGCAAAGGGGACTCATGATTCATTCAGAAAATTTTAATAACCGTTGTGCCGGCAATGTCGCTTCTCTTTGCAGAGATATAGTAGACGTAGAATTGTCTTAATGTGGCTAATTGATGAGAGGCAGAGGGGAAAAGAAGAGGCTGGCTTGTTTGATATTTATGTGTTTTGAATGGCGGTGGTTGAGTGGATAGCGTCAAAATAAAACGGCTTTTTATTGAGACTAATTTGATCAAATTTTTCAGTGTTTATGTGAAGGGCTGTTGTGGAGGATGAATTTGATGACTAATGTGAAATGACTTTGCTTGGTTTCCCACGTGGATTTACGATGATTTTTATGACGGTTTTTGGATGTGGACAAACAAAACTTTAAATCTTGATAATTTATGACATCTTAATAGGGCTGAAACTTTCTGTTTGCATAGCATTGATAAGAGTTCATTTGAATTTATTCCATACAAGAATTTATTATTTTTTAAAACGCCGTTAATTAGCGCGTTTAACATTCTTCAACAACTTCACAATAATTTTATATCATTTCAATAAACATTAAGTCTTAAAAACTACTAGAACATAAATTTCTTCATTTGCCGTTCACCTTGTACCGTAGTATATCAGCAGCAATCAGCATGGAAAAAAATTGTTTCACATTATGTAAAGCTAATTGTAACAGAAACATTGCTATTTCACAAATAGTCCGTGGCAATCATCAGAGCGATTATTCTTCGCTTATTCATAACCCTAATTGTTTTTCTCTCCGCGTATCTAAAGATATAACTACATCCGATTACCCGCACCGTCGGACTCTCGCGTAAACATCATCAGCACTAAATGCAACGTCAGCGAAATAAAAATACAATCAATTAAGATTCGCTCGACAAGCAAAAAGGGGCCACCTCTCAGCTATACCCGCAGCTCAGCCTTATCCAGCTCCGGCTAATCATCATAAGTTCGAAAAGCGCGCAAGAGGGCCTTATACGCAAATGGAAAAACGAGGGTAGAGCCATATTACCCCTTAAGAGATAACAGCATTGTAATTTATTCGCGGACACGTACACGGCATCGGCGAGAAAAAGGCCATTCTCATTAGACTTTTTCGCTGCGATCGGTCCGCTCTCTCTCCCCTTTCTTGTTAAAATTCAGATAAGAGAGGGAACACGTATCGTGACCGGGCTGGAAAAGGGAGCGCAGCCGCGGGGAATGCATGTATTACAATGGGCTATCTCTCGAGCGAACTCAGCCAGAGGAGGGGGGAGAGCAGCTAAGCCAGCGTCGCCTCGGCTATATCCGGCGCGAGCACTCGGACGAGCCAAGTCCTTAGCTCCTCCTTATCTCGCGAGACGAGCTCGCCGGGCTCTTTAATACCCCTGACGAACTTTGCTCATCAATGTCCCATCCCTGGGACGCCCTGGGACGAACTTCTCTAATGCCTTTTGCCGGCGCGCGTTTTCGAGATTCCGGGAGCGAGTGCCGGAGAGGCTCGCCGATTCATCCGCGAAGAATTTCTGGCTTGCTTGTGGGGATGGGTGTGTATGGATGTGGAGGATGATGAGGTAGGGGAGAGCGGATTGTTCGGTGGGTTTGAGGAGTGGGAGATGTGAATTTTGAGGAAGATTTTGTTTATTTAATTAATAGATAAGTAATTTTTTTAAATGTATAAGTAGTGAAGTAAGATGATGTGGCTTTTGATGAGTGATTGTAATCAAGGTGAGTGTAATGTTTGAACGAATAATTTGAATAAAATACATTTGATCTGATAATAGTTTGTTTATAGTTCAAAATAAATTTGAAGTAATTAATTTATGTGATTATGTATACTTTAAATGTTATTCGTTAATGTTTATTTTCTGAAGATCATTGACACTGAAGATATCACGCTTTAGATTACGCAACAATTTTACATAATCTGAGGCGTAAATCGAAAATGAGTCTCCATTATCAGACGTATCGTAAACATAGAATTATGGTAATTCATTCATAATCAAAGATACATTCGTATATATTGAAATAATGATCATTTATTAAAGTTTACTCAGCTTACAATTTCTTACTTCACTAAAATTAGCAATTATAGAAATATACACACTTATATCACTTCACTCACATTTACAATACGCACGCGCTACGTTTCAGTCATCAATCATGTTGTAATATAAATCCATAATTCATAGACCAACATAACATTTTAAGTAATGACCACATTGTTTACCCTGTACACACATAAATTGAGAAACACGAAATTAGCGGTCTAATGATTTCAGATGATTCAGGTGATTTCATATCAAATTGAAATCGATTTCACATGCCGCTGCTTGCCTGATTTCATCAGTGGTTAACCCCTCGGCACCATTAACACAAACACAAAATAACACCACAGCACCTCCATTCCCGAGTCCATCTGAAAACACACCTCGCAATATACAATCCATCCTGAAAAGCGCTGATTACAATTAACGCGCAAATCCACAAAGACCAGAGAGCTCTTTCCGACAGCTGCACGCATTATTAAGCGTCCACCGATGCGCGCCGGTACATACACTCTCCAATCTTTCCACATTGAATCGCGGCTCTCCTCGCGTGCTTACAATAACGCGCCTGCTGTTTCTCCGTTACCCACCAATCACAATTATTGCAAAAGGCCCCGGTCTTTTGTGCCGCGCGTCCGCAGATTGAGAGATAACTCCGCGATCCAATAATTTAGCGTAATTATACACGGAGCCGTATACCGCGAAGTAGTCGAATAAATACGGCTTTAGTTCCTTCTTTCCCGGCGCTGTTTTTCTTTTATTTCGCGCTCGGCTCGCGCGCCGTAGATCACTCGCGCGCGGCGCGCTGAAAAAAAAGGAGGACGTATGGTGCTCGGTTAACGTCCTGGAAACGGTATTTACGTCGACGTTTTAATGGAGAGTAATTAATAATTGCGGCGCGTTTCGCCCTCCCGCGTGTAAATCAATTTCAAGGCATACGGATGCTGTTACCATTTTTTCTTCGCTTTTTTAATTCAACGTCTGCGTGCGAGCGCGGAGAAAATGAAAAGGGCCTGCGATTAGTCTCGCGTTTAACGGCTCGATAAGGTCAGGAGTCACGACGAATCAATGCACTCTCTCTGGGGCCGCGACGTCGGAACAAATCGATTCTTTCGCCGGGCGATTATCGCCCCCAGATATCTCTCTACACACGAAAGAGCCTTTTATAATCGATTTTCCCCAGTCGATTCTCGGAGGGGTCATGTGTGTTTGTACTCGCTTAGTGCATGTGTCGTGTTGGGCGCCGCGGCGGAAATAAGGAGAAAAAAGCTGACTGCACGAGCGAGCTAAAGGGAATTTGCAATCGTAAGCTCGTTAAGGACAGATCGTGTTGAACCCTTTTTAACACGCGGAAATGGATTTGGCCTGCTCTATCGGTAATTGGTTTTATTAGTGTTCTCGAGTGCCTATGAATGTTTTGCGATGTAGTGTAATCTTTATTTGATTTATAGTTCGGATATGTAAGTATTTACGTTCGAAGTATTTGAAAAATTGTTTTTGAAAAACGTCAGTTATTCGCGGTACGGAAAATTTGGATTACTGTATATTCAAATATTATGTTGTCAACCGGTGTTCATTCTTGAATTGTTCATTTGATTTAATTGAAATTTACTGGAAGTAAAATGTTTGATTAATACGAACCAAAATTCAATGCAAATGTTAAAAACGTCACGAAAATTTCCATTCATCTCATTTTAACGTTCTTATTGAAATTTTTACTTCCAATGCACCAATTAACATATCAATAAATCAGAAGAAATGACGGTCGATACGCATCCACAAACAGATTTTTATACATCGATCTTTAAAAAAACTTTGAATTACAATCGTCACTAAACCCTTAAAAACGAACTACCACCCTTTACAAAAGACCAATCCGTCTCGCCTTTCCACACCCAACCATCATCCCCAATCGAAATCACCCAACTCCCGATCCGAAAACCAACCCAAGCCACAACACAATCTCGCACTCGGCGAGCTCAGAAAATATCCTCAGAGCAGCTCCGCTCGCCGAGGTCAAATAACAGGGCGAGCTCTCTCAGTTACACACTAGCTCTCTCAGCTGCACGGATATCGACATTAATCACCATCGCCGAGGAGCGGAGATAGCCGTCGAACGCTCGCTTTCTAAAGGCTCTGGGAGCAAGGTGAAGGGGGTTGCTCGCTCTCTCGCTCGCGCTGATAGATGGAGGTGATGAATGGCTCCGTGACAGCGGCCGATCCATCATCTCTCTCTCTCTT
>JAPYZB010005356.1:0-13198 GCA_030522745.1 Eupelmus kiefferi | reverse complement strand
ATATCTAATATTGTAATTCAATTTATGTATTCTTGGCGATATTCGGTTCAATTGAACCTTATCGAAAATAAACTCAGTATAAATCAAAAATCTCTCTCTCTCTCTCTCTCTCTCTCTCTCTCTCTCTCTCTCTCTCTCTCTCGCGGCGTGTGTCTGACCGATAAGTACAGCCGTGCACTTGTGCCGCACGTGCCTGCACCTCTAAGATGTCCCCTTGCCCCTTTCGTTTTTATGCCCGCACGCGCGAGCATGCCTCGAGCTCTCTCTTAAAATGTGCGCCCAGAATGTCGCGCGCGTGTAACGCACCTTCGTGCTATACAATCTTTTTTTTTTCACTTGGCATCCAAGAATTGTATATATAAGGATGGACTCGTGGGACAGAGATACGGAAACGGGCGCTGCTACAGCAACAGCTTCGCGGCGAATTAGCTGGGAATTTGCATAAGCTTAATAGATATCAATGCGGGCAGGTTGCTATATATATGTGCGTACACGCGTGTGTGCATGCGAGCGTTCATCGCTAACAGAAGAAAAGTCAAGGATAGTTACGTCACGCTCGCGATCGGCCGGAATTCAATATGTTTAATTAAATCAGAAAGAGCGGTTGGAATATTTTTCTTATGCTTTTAATCTCGATTTGTAACATTGACACTTTCACTGTTAGCTATTAGTGTTTACAACGTCTGTAAGTATATCTGTTATTAAATACGAGCTTTAACGAGGAAGCGATGAGACTGCAAATCGCTTAAAAAGTTCGCCAATTAATGCCAAAAAACTTGTTTATGAAAAGCCAGCAAGACAAATTAGTTCTGGACGCATAGCTAAAAAATAAAAGAAAAAAGAAAAAGCACACAGCGAGTGGCGTAGGCAGCTATTCAATATATATCAGGTAGGCTCCGAAATCGAAGGGATTACCTCTAACCAAAGCGCTACATTACTCGGCGAGCGATCCGAGGGATCTGGCTCTCTCGCATTAGGAGGGGAAAATCTCTCGTCGAAAAAGGAGAGAAAGAATAATAAAAAAAGACGTTCTGCAGCCTTGCCGCTCGCTCGCTTGCGCGCGCGCGCGCGCGAGGCATCAGCCTCGGAAAATGCGGAACCGCGCTCACAGCAACACACACACACACACTCACACACACACACACACCTATGATGTATATCCTTGACTTGCGTGCAGGCGGCCTTGCGCGCTATACGATTTCTCGCGTGTCGCGCGCTCGCGGAAAAATCGCCGCCGCCGCCGCCGCCGCCTCGGCTTGCATGCGGAACTCTGGCTAGGAGTGGGCCGAAGGAGAAGATCGCGCGCGCGACGATTTTTCAAATTTTCGTCGTTGACGGATATGCGACGGCAGTTTTGAAATATGAGCGTTTCAAGCGTTGCTAGGGGTTTTCGAAAATTGGTTATCTAGTGATTTTTTATCTTGGAGGTACGTTGGATAGGATTCTTTTGCTGGGGTTTTAGATAAGCGACGGTTAGATAAATTTATATCGATTATTAGTTTTTTTTCTTGGCTCTTTGATCTTCGATAATGCAGATATATAAATGAGCAAGATAAGACAAGTGTTGGAGTTCTAGCGCGCGAGACGTTGTTATATGATTGTAGGGCACGTCGTTGCCGATCATTTTGTTAGCTTTAACCATGTGTCCATTTATGTTTATTACTAAATGATTTTATGTTCATCCAACATTAAATCGGTGACTTTAGTCCGAAAATTATTGGAATCATTAATCGTGGATTAAATACAAGTTTTATTAAAAGAAAATTAATGCAATGTTAAGCTACAGATTATTAGTTAATTTTACTGAAAATGAAGTTAACAAAACAAGCAAACAAGTCAAGAGCGATTTGAAACGAAAAACAATGCAGCCAGAAGCCGAGAAACTCCAGTTTAAGCGAGACCGGTAGAAAAATCGGTCAATTTTCTTGGGCTCCTCCGGCGCGGCGGCGAGACTGCACTTGAAATTGCCGCGAGTTACGGCTCTCGCTCTCTTGGCGGAAAGTTACCAATACACATCCGCAGGCATATATCTATATACATAATGGCGGTTGCGCGCGCGAGCGCGAGCGCGTGAATTCCAATGCAAATTCGGCCTTGAAATTCGTCTTTCACTCCGGGGCCGGCTCAAGTGTGCGTGCGCGCTCGTCTGTGAGCCAGCTCACGAGTCTCTCTCTCTCTCTCTCTCTCTCTCTCTCTCTCTTTCTGTCCGCTTGGTGCAAAGATCGAAAAAGTGAGAGGAGAGCGCGACACGCGCGCAGCTCTCTCACAGAAGAAGAAGAAGAGGAGAAAAAAAAGGAGGAACGCCGCCGGCCGCGGCGACGAAAAACCGCCGAGTCCGTACGGTAAAGCGTTGCCAGAGAAAGGGAAGTAAAGTGTATACGCGTCGCGCGCCGGTCTCGAATTCCACGAGAGAAATCGCGAATGAATTCGCCGAGCTGTGCTGCCCCTTCGTCTCTCTCTCTCTCTCTCACTTTTTTTTCTTGCGCTGCGCGCCGTATACAGTTATACACGCGCGCCGGCCGCCGAATCGGCTCTCTCGAAAACCGGTCTCTCTCTCTCTCTCTCTCTCTGCGGCGGCCACGTATTCACCAGAGAGCGCGTGCGCTGCTGCTGCTGCTGCTGCTGCTGCTGTGAGAAAAATCCCCATAGCGTCTTCCGCGCGATTAGCGCGCGGCCGAGGGCTTGGGTTACCCTTCTACAAGCGGCCCCCGCGCGCCCGCGCGATAATGTTACGTTAGAACGGCTATATACGCGACAAGCTCGCCGCTTCTCCTTGCACGTATATATACTTTCCCTCTTTGTGTGCGCGGCTAGAGCTGTCTGGGTACGTACGTATATAGATCCGATTTCAAAATATCGCGCACGAGTGTGCACATGCGCGCGCTGCTGCTGCTGCTGCTGCTGCTGGAGCTCTCTGCCGCTGCTGCCCTACTATCGCCTGCGCGCGCGCTCTACCGATTTTTCAAGCGCGCGCTCTCCATGCACCTGCGCGTATTTTGCTCCAAAGGAAGGGGCTTTAACCGCAAAACAGACGCTCTCTGTTTTTATTATGCTACTTAATGGACTTTGGGGGAAAGGTGTTTCTGTCGACAATTTTATTAGTATCGAATCAATCGACGGACGCTTAAAATTGATGAAAAGCGAATTATACGTGAGAAGACGTTTTTTCAGTTCCGAGAGCGCGCGGGTTAATATGAAAGGCCAGGCACGTGGCAGCTCGGTACACTCAGACGAACACGCGACTCCCGTGCATTTATTTATATATACACGCAGTTACGTGCATGCAGCCTCTCCCTCTCTCTTTCTCCTCCTCCTCCTCCTTCCCTTCGCCGCTTCTTTTTACGAGCACGCCGGCCCGCATGCCTACCGTATTTTAACATATTTTTACGCCCTAACGGCAAAAGCTTTGATTTATCATTTTTCCAGCGAGCAGTCCTCCACTACTACGACGCTTACTCAACGTTTGCTCCATCTCACCTGAATGGCACAGCGAGTTAATGACATAAACACTGCGTTTACATAAGTGTTAATAAAATCCGAGAAAAAAGGCTATTGGAAAGTTGATATTTTCATTCCGCAATCTGCGGGGACTCTAGACTGCAAAGAATTCGGGATTTTCCCGGGCAGCTAGCCGTGACTAAGTTTAACTGCGCGCGCGAGCGGACTTTCAGACTTGCCTCTCTCTCTCTCGCGCGCAAAAGGTCAAGAAAAAACACGCGCCGCCGGCGACACGACTCTTCCCTCGCTCGATATACAAATATAAACCTTGCCGAGATGAGCTCCTCGAGCTGGAGTCTCCGCTCTTTCGCTATAAACATCACGAGCATCTCTACACCAACTCGAAACGTACAACTTTAAGATTTTTCATAAATGAAAGGTAAAATAGTAAAAGAAAACCGACCTTCCAGCCAGCGCTGCTGTTACTGTCGCCCTTGTCCTTGAAGTAGGGCACGTTCTGGACCATCCACTCGTAGATCTGCGAGAGCGTGAGCCTCTTGTCGGGCGCCGAGGTGATGGCCTGCGTAATCAGATCGGCATAACTAAGGTTACCCCAGGCGTTCCTCCTGGACGAGTTCTTCTTGACGGGCAGGAGACCACCAGCGGCCTGGGCCAGGCCCTGCTGCTGTGGCGGCGTGCCAGCCTCGGTGCCCGGCTCCTTGGAGCCGTCGGGCTGGAAGCTCTCGGGCCGAGGGCAGGGCCACGTGTTGGAGCGGGCCCTGGTCTGGGGCTCGAAGCCGCTCTCGAGGTCGAAGGCCCCGGGCCCGCCGCCCCCCATGGGCTCCATCATCAGGCTGCTCTCCGCGAAATCCAGCTTACTGGCTTTATCTCACTCTCTTGCTATTCGAACGCACTCTCTCTCTCTCTCTCTCTGGCTCAGCAGCGGCTCACGATCCAGTCCAAATTGAGGCTGCTGCTGCTGCCGGTGCAGTTCTGCTCGGTTCTAATGTAAACACGCGCCCACTACCGCGGGGAGTACTCGCAGCTTCTCATAGTTGTAGAGCGCGCGCGAGGGCGGCAGGGAGAGAGAGAGTAGAGCGGAGCACGTGCTGTCCTTGAATCACGTGCCGCCCGCGCGAGTCGCGCGCGGCCCGCGCACCAGCGGGAGATAGATCGTCGCTGCTGTATAGAAACTCGCTCGCTTGCTCGCTCGCTTGCGCTATCACGCTCACTCGGAGCTGAGAGAGAGAGAGAGGCACACACGCACGCTGGCTGCTGCCGACGATAGCGCGCCAACTTTGGAATTTTCCGCGAGCGCCTCTCCTTCCTCTTAGCGCGGCTGCTCTCTAACTGCGTTGCGGCTGCTGCTGCTGCTGCTGCTGCTCTGCGTTTCTGCTCGCCGAGAGTTGATCAACACACACTTGTACACACGCGCGCGCGCGCGCGCGAGGCGCAGTCTCCGGAGAAAGGAGGAAAACGTCGTTGGTGCGGAGACCCGCGCGTATATACGTCCTGGACGGAGTGGCGGCAGGCTCAAAAATAAAAACTCTCTCTGTGAAGCGCGCGCGCGCCTGAGACGCAGCAGCGATAATAGGAGCCGAGAGACACAGACAGACAGAGAGGATAGACGGAGCGAGAGAAGAGCGAGGAAAGAGAGAGAGAGAGAGAAAAGAGCGGCGGCCGTGCTTGCAGTGGCGAGCGGAGCGACTCTGAGGTGCCGGCGAGGCAGCGCGACGCGTACTAAGCCACGAGCAACACTCGCCGAGTCAGCGAGCTCTCGCACTCCCGCCCAAGCCCCCCGTGACGTAGCCGCCGCCGCCGCCGCTGCCACAGCCGATCGGACCCCCACTCTCCCCGCGAGCACTCCGCGCTCCTGCGCCGCGCGACCACGACGTAGTTCTCTCCTCTCGCTTCTCTCTGCACGCTCTCTTCGTAAGCGCGATCTGACCCCAAGCGCGCTCACGCTCCCAACTTACTCTACTGATTCTCCATTACCGTTTTTAATACTTTTTTTTTGCTGTTTACTGAAACAAGTTTTATCAACACTTAAATTACGGTAATTGGTGAAAATTTATGCTTCATCTTTAATGTTTACAATTTAGGAAATGCTGAAATTATGTGTCAAGAAAAATAATTGCTTATCAAGTCGCACATTGATTAAAATTATTTTTTATTATTTATGAGTTCTTTACTGTACAAATGAAAATCATCTTCCTAGTAAATATGACATTTGTAAGTTAAAAGTTTACAACAGTGACAAGAGATGAGTGTTTTTATAAAACTTTCAATTTGTTCATTATTTTTTACAAAATTCACATGCAGTATGAATCGACTGTGACGCTTATTTTTTTTATTTCATTTTTTATAGTTAAAAATTATACGAGATATCCTTCGTTATTTATTCATTTTGCAAACTTTCTTGTTGGTTTAAAAGGTAACAAACAATCTTTAACCAACTCGCAACTATTTTTATTATTTATGTTCGTAGAAAATGCACGTTTAAAGCGAATAAAGCTTTGACAATATAGTGATCAAATGTAAAAAAAGTACGGGTGTTATTACATGGGCCTGCCCATGCCGCGACCGGGCATTTGCGGTGCGTCGCCACCACCGCTCTTCGGGCTTTTGATGGTTTCGTCGACGGATAAAATGAGGCACGCTGCTTCACAAGCCGCGGTCAACGCATTGATCTTGACTATTGCAGGTTCCCACACGCAGCTTTCATAATTATCGGCAATATCCTCGTTGTGTATGTCGACTCCATACCAACATTTACCTGCGTGGTGCTTTTGACGAAGTTTATTGAGAATGTTGGTTGCATCAAAGCCGGCATTATCACACAGTTGCCTGAAAAAAATTGATTTTTTTAATGTACTATTTTACACTAAAATATTATTCTTTATTTATTCAAGTTTTATTTCCACTTTTTTTTACCAAAAACTATTATTAAGAACTATCTTTTAAATGATCGAAACGTACATTTTTTCACGATTAAATAATTAATACTAGAATTTTAACAAAAACAAGTTTTATTTAGACTTTCTTTAGAATTAATGAATTTATGAAACTTATACATAAATAATTTGTGTTGCAAAAAATAACGACTTGGGAGGTAAAATGACGTCCCCGAAGCACGTATTTCTCACCCTCACCTTTGGGTCCGGTACACGTGCCATGGACTTGTCAATTTTTAACCTCCCGCATGGTATAATATACTATAAAATAAATTTTACCTTGGAATTATTTCCAGAGCCCTTGCAATCGCACCAATAATGAGCTGTTCTTTACCAGCAATTGTTCTAGAATAATCTCTCAAAGTTCTAGAGAGCTCCATTTCAATAGCACCTCCACCAGCAACTACAGCATCATTTTTAATCATACGCCTGACAATCATAATAGCATCATGCAGAGATCTTTCTGTTTCTTCCAAAAATTGGTCAGCTCCACCACGAATGATGAAAGTACATGTTTTTGCATTAGGACAACCCGAGAAGAAATTAAATCTTTCTCCTCCAATTTGTTTTTCTTCAAAACGTTCGCAATGACCAAGGACACTATCTGTAATGTCATTAGCTGTAGTAATGACAGCTCCACCACAAGCTTTCATGGTTCTTTTAAGGTCTTCATCAACAACACGACCAGCACAGAACATATCTCTATCTGCAAAGTACTGTGTAGCAACATCTCCTATGGGTAATTTTGAAAGAACCACATTAGCCCCGCTTTTATGTATCTTTTCAAGTTTATCATATAAAATTTTCCATTCAGCATCAACAATCTTTTGATATTCAGCAACATTGTCTACGCGAACTTCCGCATTATCACGTTCTGCTTTTAATTCTAGTTCGATATTCAGCAATGCAATTTTACATGGTGAATAAGATTTCGGCTGCATTTCAAAACCGGCATAAGAGAATGTTTTTTTGAATGCAACACCAGCTACAAGCATAGAATCTTCTAAGGCTCCTCCAGAGACCTAAAAGAAAAATCAATTATTTTATAATTACAAAGTAATAAATTTAAAAGCCTTTTAAAAATCTTTTGTTCCTTCAAATTTTACTAGATAAATAATGAAAAAAATCCTGCATTTTAATTAATCTTACCTTTTTAATACCAATCATATTTAAAGGTAAAAGATCATCAAGCATAAGTACTGCATCAACAACCATTTTGCTAAATAATGTCTTTTGCTGGTGAATTAATTTTGAGTTTAAGGCTGTGGCAGCACATTCCTCCAATGTACTGCGAGTCTTTTGTTGGTCGCTCTTGTCAATTTTAATACTGAGCTCATTAATTTTATCTGTAGCTATTTGAATTGCTCGTCTGAAAGCTTTAATTATAATTCTAGGATGAACTCCTTCTTCAATGAAGGGCTTGACCTGTTTCAGAAACTCTCCTGCTAGTAAAACTACACTGGTAGTGCCGTCTCCAATCTAAAATAGTAAAGAATAAATAATTAAATACTATTCTCAGAAGAATCTATTTTATATTATCAATATAAAATTTTCTTCAGAGTATTTTAAGAGAAAAAAGTGTAGAAACTTTTTGAGACAATTTTGAGTCTTATCAAAAATGTCAGTCTAATAGTTGCAAATGCTTTTCTCGGTACAAAAATTAGTAATTGTTTATCTTCCACAATTTCTATTTATTATACTTAATGTTAATCCGAGTTTCAAATAATTTATTTTAAAAAGATCTCTTACTTCGGCATCCTGAGACTTGGCAATGTCGACAAGGGTTTTGGCAGCCGGATGAACAATGTCAAGAAGTTTCAAGATTGTAGCTCCATCATTGGAAATTGTGCCTTTACCATTTTGATCAACAATCAATTTGTCCATACCACGAGGACCAAGAGTGGTACGAACAGCTTCAGTGACTGTTTGGCAGGCATTTATATTGGAAATTAGTTGCGGCTTGCCTTGAGACGAGTCTGTGCCTTCTTTCAGTAGAATGATTTGAGGTTGCTAGGGTAAAAAAAGTAAACAAAACTGATTTAACGTACAGCATTAAATTTTTTAAAAGATTTCCTGCTTCATAATTTTCCATTCTACTTCTGATTAATCTTTTTGCTAATTATTTACCATTTCCATTATTTCGTGATAAAGTTATAATTACAAGATGTGTACTAGTTAATTATAGACGTTACTAGATTAATTCAAAAATTTCAACAACATTAATTAAATGAATACTTAAAAGTGACTAATAAAACAAGAAAAATTCATGCCGGACGATAACTATAGCGTAAGTCAATATCCATATAAGGTTAGGAAGATGTGGATCTTGTCGCCGACATCACTGACCGCGTGCTCTATCCCCAAGTCAATTTACTTCGTTTATAATTTAAATATCGCCCAAAACTACATGTAATAAATTATTCTAAACCTTTTATCATTATTTAGGTATTCAATTTAGTTGACTTATAAGCGATATAATCTTTTTCATAGAGTGGAAAATGGACGGTAAAAGTAAGTGTAGTCATCCTCACGAGGACCAAGCAGAAATAATCGTAAGAAACTTATAAAAAAAAGTAAGGGAATTACTTACCATTTTAACGACTTGGCAGTTGAACGTTTATTGAAAAAAGGACGTTTATGACAATAACAGTGTGATTGAGAATCAAAGGATCACCTATCAACTATCAAAAGCAGAAAAGTAAGAAAATGAAAAGGGCAGAGCTCCTTGTAGCCCAGCCTGCTATTAGTAACGATACTCGCCACTTGAGACCGCTATAATCCACTCAGGTATGGCTGCTACAGCTCAGTAACCATGAGGTGTCTAAGGATGCCTAGATTTTGTCTTTAATAATCTATCTTTAAGACAAACATCTGCTTGAATTCAATTTTGCAAAATATATTGAAGAAAAACATAACTTTTCTATGATTAAATTCCTACTTTAAATTTAATCAAAAAGTATGTTTTAATAAATAAATATAGGGAAGAACTTTTTAAATTATTTTCATATATATAAGTATCGAAGTCGATAAAGTGTTTTTTTTTTAAATTTTAATACTTAATTTAGACCGGTTTTTAATTAAAAAAAATTAAATATTTAATTTAGAGGTTGCAATAAACAATTTTTATTTATTTATTCACTAGATACAGAAATGCACTTTTAACATATACTAAAACAATAAAATATATTTTATAGAATATTCAAAGTTGCTTATATACCTAAATCTGGATAATAACTTGATAACCCGACAAAAAGAGCCTGTCAGTTCCTTATGGGTCTCACATAATAATTTATAAAAAAATAAGTAATTATATCGTAAATTAATAGTACATTTCGATACAAGTGCGAGAAAGTGATTGCAGCCTCGTGTGGGCGTTTGCGCCCGAGCGAAGCGAGGGCTCGCTCATGTATCGAACCGTATTTTTTTATACGACGTGCACAAAGCGAGATTTAGCATACGCTTTGTTGCTCGAGCGTGCGCGAAATCGAGCTTTGCGGACGGAGTATCGAAAAAGTTTTTAATTAAAATAATTTATAATAAACAGTATAATAATTGGTTATAATTATTGGTTATATAATAATTTGGTTTTACGTTTACTGGTAATAACTTTATTTTTTGTTGAATTATTTTATTAATTTACTTATTAACCGATACGTCATCACCACTAGATAGACAAACCAATTATTGTTTGCTATTAATATTTTGGGTCTCCGTGCGCAAAGCTTGAGTTTGCGCAAGCCCGAACAAAAAAGCGTATGCTAAATGTCACTTTATGCACATCGTATAAAAAAAATCGGTTTCAACCTTGCGTGCAAACTTCCCCGCGAGGCTAAAATGATTTTCTTGCACTAGTATCGAAATGTACTATTTGAGTATATTAAAACACTGTGCGAAAGTCGATTTCTCATGCCAGTTGAATGTGAACGAAATGTCACATTCTTACACTAGTGCGCGAATTGGGCATTGCGCACACGCTCAACAAGCAAGAGACATAAACTTTTTCACACCTTATTTCATAATAATACATTTTGATACTAGTGCGAGAAAGTGATGTCAGTAGCCTGAAAGTTTGCACCAACGTGCAGATTAATTGCGTAAAGTAAGATTTAGAATAAGAACGGCGTTTTGTTAGAGCGTGCACAAAATCGAGCTTTGATGGGCACAGAGTATAGACTGTGTTTACAACATGAGAAGGATTTGCAACTCGGAGAGTTTCAGAGTTATTCGGATATATGTAGATGCAAAAAAAAAAGAAATTGCAAACAAATTGAACGAAGGACTGGCAGAGTTTTATAGTGGTTTGATACCTGGTTTGTTTTGTGTTTTACATGATACAATCATTGCAGCAACAGCCACATACCCGTATTAAGTATTGTGACAGCTAGATTGCAGCATCATCACCGTAATTATTCTGGAACACTGCATTGTCTTTCTAGTATATAAGGAAGTTTGAAGAATGGCCTGATTATTATAAAATACTTGCTGGCATTTTCATAAGAATTACGCTATAGTTACTATCATAACTTTTGTCGTCTGTGAATATGTATTACTGCTAAGAAACTAAAAAGTTTTCTTAGCAGAAGTAGAAGTTTTTTATTTTATAAGTTTGTAACTTTATCTTATGATAGGCGTTAAATAGCACAGATTGAAATAAACAGACTGTCAAAAAACCACTTAACTTTTCATTAAAATTTAACCCCTTAACTGGCAAGGTATTTATAACTTTTCGTGTTAAAACTGGTACTGCAAGTGAAAAAGACACTTATGTCAAAATTTTGACGAAAATGAGTTTTTTATATCAATAGATTCGTTAAAAAAACTGCATCTGATTTATCTAATCAAAAATTCGTAAGGAATTAAAGGGCGCGACAGCGCCCTGGTGGCAAGTATTACGTTTTCTTTTTAATATTTTTTTTGTTCAACTGAAGTCGATTTATTTTAGATAAAAAAGACCGTTTGTCATGAAATTTCTGTATTTCAACCTAAATACATCACGACTGTACAACTGGGAGGGACCGTTATGTCGACTTACGGCCTTGTCTACTCGTAAAAGCACTGAGCGGCCGCTTCTGATACAATACGTTTTCAATACATTATGAATTAATTTTCAACTTGTGGTCTTTTTGCCTTGCATTTTCATTTAAAAACTATCGTACGTCGTTTTTTACATTGCAAATAATAAAAAAAACGTATTTTTTTACAGAATATGATGTAGAATCATCACTTTTCTTAAAAACAAATGACGTTACCTATATTTTTGAAAAATGCTTCGTCAATGCTGTTTTAAAACGAAATAGTTTTTGTCCATTTACTCCAATCGAAGATAAATGGACTTACGTATCTTTTTCACTTTTACGGCAGGGAGCCGCATATACTATTTATAATTACAAAACTGGTGTATATACGTGTTTTTGAGATCCTGCGATTTCATTCTCGTCGTTGTTTTTGACCTATGGAATTCCCAGGAAGTTAAAAATAAGGGGTAAATTTTCAATTTTTTTGTAACAAAACATTTTTTTAGGGTCTCTCATGAGATTGCAAAGAATATTTCTTAAATCCGAGTACTACAGTTTTTAAATACTATAGGGACCCCGATGACAACTGCATACCAAGTTTAGTCAAAATCCATGGAGAATCACCAAAGTTATTTCAACTTGTATTATGATCCAGTGCCAGTTAAGGGGTTAATATTATGTTGATACAAAAGTGCATAAAATAATTCTGCTGTACCACATAAAGCAGGCTTGCTAAAAGAAATCTCTCAAGCTTGCCTTTGAGATGAACCAATTTAAGGACGTTCTCTTATTGTAGCAGTGCTGATCTCGGGTTTAATTTAGACAATTATGTTTAAAGATATTAAATAGTTATTATCAGATGTAAGAATCTCAAAAATTTTAATATCTAATTCTAGAATGGTAATGGAAAGTATCTAGAATATCAAGTATTCCCAAAAGTCGAAAAGTTGGATAACACTGCGCACTAATACAGATATACTATAACTGTATGGAATTGAAACATTGGATTTTTCTATCTTCATAAAAAGATCCGTTTGGTTATGTTTAAAAAACGAAAAATCATTTCTTAAATTTTCAAGAATAATATATATATTTTTGTCAACAATAGTTTAGGTATAACCACCATTTCACAATGAAGAAAAATGCCGCGACAACGTTTTTTCCATAAGAACCCATGTTAAAACGCCGAAACTTTGAGCTTCAACAAGTCGTTAATTGAGCGATATTGGAAAATTGGTGAAATTCAAATTGTGTGTGAAAGGCGAGATTCTCAAAAAATTGATCTGAAGCAGTCGATTCAACAAGGCGATTTGTTCACAATCATATATACTCAACGTTTTGCGGAATTGAGAAACAACAAGGTGCTTGCTACGATCAAAGAATTGAAACATCTTGTGTCTTGGAATTAACTTTTTTCTCAGGATCCCCCACAGCCTTTTCTTGGCCCAGCGCTACCTCGCCTTTATTATATCCCTCATATTATTTAAATACTGTTACAATTGAGAAAAAGTTTATAAATTCTTGTCTCCGCCTGATGTAAATTACATGCAGAATTATCGGCCCTTTAAACACTGACGCAATACAAAATACATCATTTTTTGGCTTATTCAAAAATTGTTCTCCATAATGAGTTCCGCTACAAGAAATACTACCTAATAGCGCTAAATGCTCTTTAATGATCGGCAGTGTAACCAACGGCACCAATACTGCTAACTTAAATGTTCAAATATCGCGCCATTCTTGACGTAGAAGATACTTGCAGATATCAGGCGTTCTGCAGGCGTTCAAGAT
>JAPYZB010005348.1:0-11301 GCA_030522745.1 Eupelmus kiefferi | reverse complement strand
TAACTGTACTACGTGACATCATCAATCAATTATTTTATGCGCGCGTTTCAACGGATGTAACAGTGCTTGGCATAATTGATTATTTTATTATCCGTAATCAATATCTTCTCCTATTGATAACGGAATAAAAATATATACAAAGTTGGCAATAACTATATATAACTATAAATACTTATGTAAATAAAAATTTATATGATTTACTATGTCTAAAAAACGTTCATATTTTTTGTTACAGGTGAGTTAAAGTCGAAGTCTCTTTCTATTACACTTGTTATCAAAATCTGGAAGCAGGTATAAAGGTGAGGAAAAGTAAATATTTTTGAACACAACCGATATTACATTATTTCATTTCGAATGCAGCTTAAAACCGTAAAAGACTTATCATCCGTCATTTTAGTCTCATACTACTTGCATTCACTCCCACATCCTCAATCAAACCTACACCCAGCCCCTCTCAAACATTTTCTCCAATTCTAAATCCTCACAATCACCAGCATCCCAGTAGACCCTTCACCGCCAGCCCAGCCAAAATTTCCTTCCCACCCTCAGCCCGAAACTGCGCCAAAATTTCCGCGCCGCAGAATTTAGTATCAGAACGCGCGGGCGGTCTGCGAACGATAAATGCGCAGTCAGCTGCGCTCGAAGAGGCCGCGTGCATTAAACGCCGCGCAGCAGCCCGCAATGCGGAGAGGCCGGCTCGCGCGCTGCATGCGCGGCTCGTAAACCGCAACGCTGTGCGTTCGTATATATACTCGGACAATGGTACGGCGAAGATTTCGACATTCTCCATACTTCGCTCGCGTGGAGAGGTTGACTCATTGGATGATGAGAAAAAAAAGCAAGCGGAGTGGAAGGACAAGGTGGTTATTGAAAGGTTCGGGGTTAGATGTTTTTTGGATTATGTAAATAGGAGGAAGTTCGGGCCGAGAATTCGTTGATTATTTTGACGGATTGCGTGCGTACCTTGAGGATTGTTTTTGTGTTTTAAGGTGGAAGCAAATGAGCGGAAAGTAGGTCGTCGGTTATTTTACGCTTATTGGTTCGTGTTCTTGTGATTAGATAAAAAATCATTTGTTTTCGATATTATTGAGCGGGCATAATATTGTGAAGGTTGTTTTTAAAAAGTATCTAATTTATCTAGTTTACGTACTTTCAAAAATTTAAAATAACAAACTTTATTTTTGTATCATTTCTTAATTTATAAAATTGAACTATAATGGTTTCTTAGTATTGTCTCTTAATGAACGAGATAATTTGATTTTACATGACTGCCACGCTCTATTAATTGATAATAGATCTAAAAATATTTTCATGACTCATTGGAAAATAAAAGCGCCTTAGTCTAAAACTAAAGTCCCTCTTAATGAAGTAATATAATCGTTAGATTTTACTATTCAATTCTCAGTAACAATCTTTTTCTTGAACTAAATTAACTGCATTGAAGACAGATAGAGTCCGTCACCGGCAAGAATAAAACTTTCGTATATCATGGTGAAATCAAATTCAAATTTACCTACAAAAGAAATTTATTTGGGTAAAAACTAATATTTTAATTATCTATTCATAGAAAACGGATTGAGAAAACAATGCGATACATTGAAATCACACGAGGCGTTCCCGTTTCTTTTAATCATTTAACGACTTAAGCATAATGACGTCAAGAAAATGAGGAAAACATTGGATGTATGCGAGAGTAAATGTTAAGAAAGAATGCACCCACAGAGAGATCTATTGAAAGGGAACTGAATTATTCTTAATGCCTTAAAAAGAAGTAAAACTTTATGGATCATAAACATTTTTTCTAACCGGAAAGTAATATAAATTAATTTAAAGAAATTGGAAGAATAATAAAATTTACGCGTAATAAATACAGAAATTATATCACAAATCAAACCGATCGTTTCAGTATAAAATAACACTCCAAATCAATACTGTAAAGCATTATACGTTTAACTTCAATTCCTATCAAGCCATACCAGCAATCTTCAGCTTTTAAAGAACGAAAGGAACATTTCACAAGCGTTCATTCCACTTTCTCTCTCTAAGCTGATAATTCCCCTGGATGCGGGGCAATCGACGACGCGCGCCAACTCAGCGCTTGTATATACACCAACGCTCCAGACGACGGCAAAGACGTTTTTACTCGCACGCGACGCGAACATCGCGCTCTCGCGACGGAATCCCATTTGGACGAGCCAGACGCGCGCGAGCCCTACTCGACGCGGGAGAAAAACGGCCGGGAAGCCTCGAAATAGAGTCGCCTGCGTATAAACAGCTCGAACGCTGCTGCAGCCTCGCCGATTTTCGAGGAGATCGTTAGGCTCTCGATATTCTGGTTCCGCTTTCCAGCGGACGGCAGATTCGTTATCGAGATGCGCGCGTTGGTCTTTTTGTTGGGGGGTATGGGAGTGGGATGTAAAATGATTGGGGGTGATAATGGACGCGGCACGGATTCCAGCTGCTGATGCTGTTGAAATTTGGTGCCGGGTGTTAAGGGACGTATGATCGCGATGAAAGTGTGGAAATATTGGGTTCTTTTGATTCGTTTGTTCTTGTTTCATTTCTGTGGAGTGGAGAGATGGCGGAGGTTTATTTTTTGATGGTTGGATTTAGATTGGAATACGGCAATGAAATCGGATTTTTTGAATTGATATGACAAATATAGTACTTTGCCATTTCATATAGTATGTTGCAGTTTTTATAAAACATATTTGGTAATGGTATGATAAAAAGTAGCTGAAAATATTTTCATATTAATCAATATCAAATTGATTCTGACGTGAACTATTATAATTTATACTATAATGCTTTTCGTTTTGTATGTAAATTTCTGATAAATCAATACCCACATCTCGTCTAAAATGCATAAGCTGCATAATAGATATTTTTACAAAAGATCAATATTTTAATTATAAAAACTATGCACTTTCTGAAGGAAGCTCTTTTTTTCAAGGTTCTTAAAGAAAGACTTTATTATCAATTTTGAATTTTTTAGTAAAATTTGTACGCGCTTAAATAGCTTAATGTTACAGTGCAATTCATCAATAATATTTCAAAATAATATTATTTCCTAACAAATATACTTATTGTAATACAAAAAAATTTTATTATAGTTTTATATGAAAAATTATTTTTTATTTTGTTATTTTTTTGAATTTTGATTACAAAAATAAATAAAAACTGTTATACATTCTCGTATCTATATAACCAATCAAATCGTTTCTTCAAGAAATTTATACTTAAAAATTATATTTTCTTTTTAATAAATTTTGTGAATAAAGTTCATATATTAATTGGATTGAGTGTGTTTATTACTTAATTCAGTTTATTTTTGCAAAATTAATGTGATTCTTTTAGAGGTACTAAAATTGTATGCTTATTCAATGTTAGAATGAATAATAATGTTGAAAATATGATGAATGTCACAAGTTGTATCCTGTTCCATTTTTATTCAGAAAATGCTTCATTATTTTTAATTGTTTTATATCAATATAACATTATTAGATGAATGACTATTCAAAGCACTTTGTTGCCCACATTATTTTCAAGACCATTTATCAGCTCTGATGTAGGTGTACAAGATAATTGCAAAATAATTTCACGTAACGCTCCATTAATTGACTATCAATTGCTTCTTTCACGCTAGAGAGTGTTGAAAAGATTGCATTTTTTAAAACAGGTTTATCAATAATCTAGTTAATATTTATGAGAATCTAATTATTCAATCGATAACAATCCATATGCGCGTTATTACCCATTGAAAATTGAAATAGACATGGTTACATGATGCGAATCAAAGTTCCGCATATATGCAATAATTCTGAGATTAATATGAATTTAATAGCTTATTATTATAACCGACTAATTTATAATAAATGCAATAACTAAAGTATAAGTTATTATATGTATCAATATCATATTTTTCAATATTTTTAATTTATTTATTTATGAACAAACCGAAACAAATAAAATTTTACTAACCACATCAATCGTCTAAAAAAAGTACATTGAGAAAATGGCAGTATATACAAATATTTAAATTAAACAAGTTAACATTCACGCAAATATTGAATTGAACATTGATTGAAAATCATATTTCATATAGAAATAAAGCACGAGAAACCCTCGAGAAATATTTAGTAGCCAGTGTAAAACTTTACATTCACACATGTGCATATCGGCGTAATAATGTTTTGCTCGTGGCACATCCTTTTGCTCCTCATCCGCGTATGTCGCGTGACGCAAAAATGATATTTACGAGCCAGCGCTTAATTACTTTTCTTCGCTTCTCTCGCTCGTCGCTGCTCTTTTTACCCCCCAGCAATATTTTCGCCATCCCGACGCAGTCGTGTTTGGATTATGATGTATTTGAATTATTTTCGATCAGATAAATTGTATCGAGATTAAGTTGTCAGTAGTAAATATTCAAACAGTACCGTGTGTTTTTTATTAATAAAAAATAATGTTTATATAAAGGCTAACATTTATCATACGGTCGTTACCGACTACATACCCGTTGTGTAGGTTTGGGAAAGGTAATCTACTTTGCCGACCTTTCTGTTTCCTAATATACCGACATTGGATATTCAATGTAGACCGTACAGTGGCGCCTCTGGTGACTATAGCGTAGAACTCGTGACTGTGTTTACGTTTTTATGAAGGTATTACAGAAATTATTTTCATATGTTACTGGTATTTATTTATTGAAACGTTATACAATATGAAAAATTAACTCATTAATAATTACAAATTTACTTTTCTTTTTTTCTACATCAAAAAGTGAACATAGTTTCGTGAAAAAACAATTTTCATACAAAATTCATACAAAATAGATTCATACAAATAAAACTTACGAAATATTTATGATAAACAATATTAATTTATAAATAAAATCTATTAATTAAATATTAAAATATTGAATAATTTTTCAGTCTTATCTATAAAAACTTTTCCGTTGCCTTGCCCGCAACGCGCCAACTACTATCGCATCTCCTTAACACGCTTGCAAAAATGTTAATCAATACCTCCATTAATAATCAATGCACCCTCTCCTTCTTCACCTTGACAAAAAAGGCCTCCTCGCGCACGGCCTCGTCCAAAAACGAAGAGACGACGCCGGCGTAAAAAGAGAGGAAAAGCCGCCTGCCGGGGCGACTCGATGACACTCGAGCACGCGCGGTCTTGCTCTTGCGATCGTAATCTCGTCGTCGCCAGCGTCCGGAATATAATGGGCCTTGCGCGTCGCGGCGTTGTACGAGACGCGTTATAATGCAGCACGCGCGGCTACCTACTATTAACGGGCGCTCATCCCTTATATAAGGTGGAGAGCTGCCGGATCAATGGTTGAGAATGGCGACTTGAGGGTTTTTGAATTTGGGATGAGGTGGTTTTTGAAAGGGTGAATGGGTAGAGTTTGATAATGGTTTGGATTTGGGTTTTAGATTAGAGATTGGCTTTTTTAAACGTAAGCTGCTTTTTGTGTTTGATATATGTTGGTTTTGGAAGGTTCGGAAAAGATTTGCATTTCTATAATCCTTAGAAAGTGAATGATAAATTGTAGAAACAGATTCTGCTTTTGTGCTGGACGGGTACTCTAAATTCTTGAAAGTGAAACCTGACAGAGGTGAAAGTGGGACGAAAATGAATTAGAGTCAAATTTTAATCAAAACAGATAAGAAAACTCCATTAATATCCAGATAATCTATCACGTTGCCTAAAGTTCATTTAGTTTATCTACACACAAAGAAATATCAACCGCTCCATATGATAAATTTAAACAAACCATTGTCTTATCACCAAAATCGTTCTTACCGAATTTCATAACTCACTCAAACTCCGCCTCTCATAAGACACCCACACTACTGCTCTAACAAACGAAACTCAAAAAACAAAACCAGCCTCCATTCAAAACTTTCGTCTTCATAAACGCTGTATTATCGTTTTCGAAGTTGCGCAAGCTACTGCACCGGCTTTTCTCGTTCGACTTCTCGGTCAAAGCTGCTCCTCTCGTGCGCCCGCAGCCACTTTGCGCTCGGCAAGAGAAAGAGCTACGCGGCGCAGTTCTTCTCTCCTTTTTCCCCTTAAATCAAGTGAGTCATAAACTCGAAAGGTCATAGCCCCCTTTCACGGGTATAGAAACGTGTGTATGCACGCGCGCGCGGAGCTAGCTCGCGCGCACGGCAGCCCCGATCGATCCTCGATGAAGTGCTCAAATGGTCGCGCGACGAAGAGACTCGTTACCGAAGCAGTACTAGAAGCTGTCTAGATGATTGCCTTTTTTGGAAATTGCTGAAAAAAGGTATAGGATGCATTGATCAATGATGTGAAGGAGTGGATTTTATTACTGATTTGTTGACGATAGTAATTGAATGAGTACATTTTTGAAAATGAAATGATACAGAAAAGTGGGGTTTAATTGCTTATTCAAGTTGTGTAACTGGCTTACTTAATTTAAAATTATTTTAATGTAATATACATGTCTGACTAATTGACTAGCGATTAAAATTATTCTAAAAAATGACTCAATAGTACAAATAAGTTAAGAAAGTGTCCTTCAAACATAATGAACTCGAACATTTATAAATTGATCTGAATTTGACACCTAATGTCATTACCGTAATCCCACTTCATTCATTAATAATAATTCTACAATATTTATTCTACAGTGAAAGCTTAAATTGGAATCATTGAAGAAAAGAATAAGAAGCTCTGCTATTATATGAATTTCAATGAGAACGTCATCAATGATCAGTTATCTCAACGCAACAGTCGTTAGTTATTAAAGATCTTAAAGCAATGAAGAAATAAATTGATTGCCAATTATCCCAGAAAGGTAATTGACAATCCATTTATGACATTGGCTACGTATCCAGGTAGCAATAACCCGCTTTCATTCTTATTGGAGAGAAAATTAATTGGACCAGTCTACCTGGACAAATACAGGTCGTACTGTTCCTTTTATCACGTCTGTTATTATATATCTTTTCAAAACCATACTTATTGATTCTCTCAAACTCCGTACCCAACACAACCCTTCAAAATGACCAATCACACGTTAATCAAAAATCCACAAGCTCACTCATCCACTTTTCTCTAGCCTCATCACTCACAAAAAGTCACGTACTCCCAATACCCTTCCGCAAGCTCTCGTTACAGAATCAATCGTTACAAGTGCACGAGCCAAAACGGAAGAAAAAACTCTGTATACCCACGCTCCGCAAGATCCCGGAAACGCTCGCTGTACCGATAACGTCCCGTGTACCGTTTATCGAAGTCATCATCCGCAGCCTCGTCATCTCTCTCTCTTCCCTCGGCTGCGAATAATCTCCTGGCGCGTATATTTTTCGAGGAGCAGTCCGGAACTCATCGCGAGTCGAGCGTGCAGTCTGCGGTTGCGGAGTCACGTACTTCTCTCTCCTCGCCCGTGTCTTTACTTATTCTCTCTTTTGCTCCTCCTCCTCCTCTCCCTTTCTCGTAATCTAGGCTCCGAGTATAAACATGTCCCTCTCGCTCGTGTGTCATCTTCACTCTCTCTTTCTCGACGCGCTTTTCTTTCCTTCTTTTGCCTTTCGCCTTTCCCCGGCCACGTCTTGCTCGATTTGGCAGCTAGGAAAGCCGGGCGACACGCTCGCGTTTAGTTTTATTTGACTATTTTTTTGTGAGGTTGAAGGGCGCTCGGAGGCTTTTAAAGAATATTGCAGAGTGGCAAAAGACAGTTTTATTCGACGAGTTTTATGTTGAGATTTTTTTAAAGAATTTTTAGAGGGGCATTCGTAGTGCGTTTAATTGCGGGGAATAAGTGACTTTCTAGCTATTTTATTAGACATTTACGTAACGTTTTATATTTATGAGGCTACCATAATTATAAAGTTAATTGCCGACGAACTATAAATTATCGTTTAAAACGGTTACAAAATTGCAATATATTTAAATCTTTTTTCTTCATAAAACTGTGTAACAGCATCAAAGCGTGCTTTTTAAAACAAGTTTAGTCAAGCTAAATCGTTTGCAAACTTGATTGCCTTTTCTACAATTATTAAAAAAGAAAGAAATAGTAAAACAGAAAAACAAATGAAAACGCTACAAACCTTACACACAGCCGCCAATTACTCTCCAAACAGCGTACAATTACAAACAGCCAGTCCGTATGTAAAATAGCCCTGTAACTCGATCTTCCCGATAATTTAAATGCGCGCTATTTCTGAGCCCCGCGCGATATATAACTCATAATCCCGAAAATAGGCCATAAGCCGCGCGCCGGCTTCTTAATGCATTCAGAAGTATGACCGTATATAAACGACCACTGTCCGTTTCTCCGTACTTGCGCTAGCTCTTCTTTTTTTCCCGACTCGTATACTCTCCTTTTCCCCCCTCTCTCTTTCACTCCGCCCCCGTATGTGTCTCCTGCACGCGGCGCTCTTATTTTCCCTTTGTCAGTGCGCATCTTCTCTTTTTTTCATCGAGCCGCTTTACATGAATTTCTCCTCCCGGCTCTCGCTCGCTCCTTTTTCTCTCTCTTTCTCCTCTTCCACCCTCTTCTGGCTATCCTTATTTCCAGCTCTTGTTCTTCCCTTTTTGCTTGCCGGCATATAAGAGTATCATCGGCTTCGCCGCTCCTCTTCTTCTTCTTCTGTTCTTCTGCTGCTGCTCGTGCCCGTAGCGCGCTTATTTTCCGCGAGGATCTCTCTCTCCCTCTCTCTTTCTCTTTCTGCGAGAGCGGCCGCGTACTTCTTCTTCTTCGCACATGGGCTTTCTTGCTCGAGAGAGCCTGTCTTTTCCGCCGCTGCGCAGCTTGTACACTTTTATCTCGCTGCGAGAGACTCCTTTTACTTTATTGCCTGGGTCCTGCGTGCTGCGCAGAGAAAGAGAAGAAGAAAGAGAGCGAGTCTCTTTGGCGCGCGTTCCCGCAAGAAACTTCAATTTCACGCGCGCAACGCCGCGGCGACGAGTGGGCTTGTGAAACGGGAAATTTTCGATAGAATAAATTTTTTTCTGCTCGGTGGTGTGAAGAGGCTTATGTCGTGTTTGTAAGGAGAAATGTTTAAATTGAATTTTTATTGCGTGGCCTTGCGTTATTTGTTTGTTTTATTATTACTTTTTAGTTCTATTTCTTAGCTCCATTTTAATAAAATACTATATATAGCATTGAATTTATAAAGCTCTCTTATTATAGCACTTGCTTATGTAAACTTGAATATTCAGAGAAATAATCTTTCGGGTCTATCAAATCCTGAAAATTATAAAACTGATTGGAGTAGATAGCTGATATAAAATATTTTAGTCACTAGATTGGATAAAGTACTTAAACTTTCTAGTTCACATTGACGATTTCAAAGTGAGCCCAATTTATGTATACTTTAAATCTGGCCCATTAAAACACTCCGAAACAAACACAGCCAAATACAGACGTCATGAAACAGCCGAAATAAAACATTCACCTATCTAATCGATCAGATAAGCACCCGTGCACATAGACGGTGTTATAACAGAGCGATAAGCCTCCTTTCCCAAATCACACCGCGGCACATCATTCAGAGTTACCTTCTTATCTGAAAAACATCGTCGCCACGCTTTCTCGTGAAAAACAACGAAAACACTCCAGAGAGATCAAATTTCATCGTTTAAATCTTCCCTGCCCACGAAGAACCAAGCGAAAATGAAGCACGAGTACCGTCCCAGCTCTTTCTCCGATCTTCAGCCTTATTAAAGCGAGATTATCCCCGATACCGAGGAAAAAAGAAGAATCGGAAGGCCGGACCGCGCGCGGGAGAAGATAGAGCCGCGAGGCACGAGAGGAGAAAAAGGGATCCAGCCAGCTAATGGAACTACCTGCCCTGCTCCTTGACCAACCGCAAGAGTCCCTGACCCTTGAGAGAGCCGCGCTCTGCTCGCTTGTTTACTCACACGCGCGCTGGCATCATTCAGAGTCACTAGATCTCTTCTTTTACTTATTTTTCAAAAAAGAGGCTCACGCTGCGGGAGAGAAAAAATCGTGGGCGGTCGGCTAATACACGCGGGTTAAGCTCGAGTCATACGAAGGATTCAAGAGTGATATCCGTTGTCTATCGCGTTGCTGCGGGTGTTCGTATGTAACAATGGCAGGCTTATGTAAATGACGCGCGACGTGGATCTTGAATGGGGATTTCTTAATAAGAGTCATCGGTGTAATGAGGATTGACAGAGTGGTATTATTAGGGAGTTAACGCGAATATTCATCTTTTTGTCTGTTGTTTGGGGTATAGAGTTTTAATGAGCTTACGGAGGTATTTGCACGCCGATTGGGAGGGTTTGTAATTTGTGCAGCGAATCGGAATGAGCTTTGAAAGATTTATCTTAATAATTTACAAAGTAGTTATAAAGTGCTGGACGTAGAAAAGAGTCGGAATTGCTGATTGCATTATCGGATGGCTGTCTTCCCTGATCATCGCGTCGTGATGCATCACCATCGTATTTACAAGAATATTTCAGAGCTCATGATTCATCAATTGATCTTAGAAACTGACTGCGTAAATACGTCATCAATATTCTCTATTTTCCTCCGATATTGCGCATCGGCATTTTTTTCTTGCTTCTTGAATCTTAAATCTTGACTAATTCGATTCATTGTTTGATTGATTATTAGCCATGCATTTAATTCACATAAAATTACTACAAAGTTAACGGCTTTTATTGCGTGGTACCGATAGTTACTTTTTACTTTTTTATTATTTTTGTAATCGTAGTCCTTACACTTATGTTTATATATAATATTTTTAAACATGATTTTTTGCAACTTCAATCGGTATAAGTGTTTGCTTATCTTATCCTACAAGCAATTCCATAAAATTTAACATGCACGATTTAGCATTTCAAATCAGTTTGAAAGCCTGGCATGAATTTTCAAAATAGTACTACGCAGAGCAATAGATATCACGCTTCACCAACTCCAGAGAAATATTCATTCCTCTACATCACCGCCCAGGACAAATAAACCTCCTTTCCCCAAAGTTCTAAATTTCCAGTTTTCAATTTATTTTGTCTTTTGGTGCTAAATCGCCACGGCCAAGCAGGCCAAAAGACGCATACAAATTTCGCAGGAAGCTGAAAGCCGGACAGCGTGGCCGCCATGCAAATACGCTTCTCTTCTCTCTCTCTCTCTTTCTCTCTCTAGCTCGCGCAACGGAAGTCATTGGCTAGCGTCCCGTTACTTCCTGTCCGTTTGCACCTTGGCAGCTACATCCATTATATGCGTATAGCTAGATGCGAGCTGGAGCCTTATTTCTAATGCATCGCAGATGGTCGTAGCTCAGAGACAATGTGTGC
>JAPYZB010005347.1:0-14243 GCA_030522745.1 Eupelmus kiefferi | reverse complement strand
ATTTTACCGTATGTAACGGTGATCATTTAGCTCGACTTTAATCTTTTAAAGAAATTACATTAGTCACACTGTTAATTAGATGTTGATGACAACGTTGATGATAACGATAATGTGCCCAGTTTATATGTGCAGTATCCGTATTTACAATAAAACAGCCCGCGCAATTGGCCTAGCATAATTTCACCATTTAGTGCATCAATATTGCTCTGACGTTGATTAATAACTAAACAAGCTTTACTCGTTTTATATTAATATCCAACCAAACACATGAAATAAAACTTTCAATATACTTCAAACGACTCGAAAGCTAATAAGCTGAAAATTAATTATACTTACACGCGCATAATTCAAGTAACGAGCACTTCAAACAAAAAGCATCGTCAAACATGCATAACTATCGCAAAACCACCCAAAACACAACCGTAAAAATCCATAAAAAAAGTCGCACACGCATACTTCATCCCCTCAATACCTCACATATACATACCGAGCCTCCAACGCAGTTCGCGCGTAGTATCGACGTTTTTCGCGCGGCCTAAAGCCAGCTCACCCCCCAGTTTGCGCCCGCTCATTACTAATAAAAGGAAAAAAGGTAACTGTATAACCCAATAGCGTGCGCGCACGCACGGTATATATGAAGGAACGCGCAGACGCCGCGGAACGCATTATTACTTATGTGTATACATATATACAATACGCAGACAAGCCCAGAGAGGCCCGGAGGTCGTCGGCGCCGCTGGCTTGAGAGAGAGCGAGGTCGACGAACGAGCGCGCGTCGCGCGGACCTGAGACTTCGGGGATCCTTTGCCGCCCACGCAAGAGGCTTTGCCGGATATTAGAAGCGCCTGGAGATACGCTTCTGTGGGACTTGGAGCGCGGCGCTGTGAAGTTGTAAAGCCGAGGTGTCGCCGAGCTGGATGAAAGTGTCTGAATTTCAGATGTTTAGGTATTGGCGGATCGATATACACTTCGAGTCTGATGTTATCTTGGCGAGTGTTTAATGAAGCTAGGAGCTGGTAGAAACGATCGCCGGGTTAATAAAGTTGCTTTTATTCGTGGTAATTACGGGGCAATTAGGCCGCTTCCTGGAAGCTTGGCTCGTGATACACGATGTTGTGTCAAAATTTTCAGCGCCAAGTTTCCCAGTGAAAGTGCGCGCGAGACGATTTTTATAATATAAATACGTCATATAAAAAGCCCTCGGAGGATAATTATTAGGTAAGCAGACAGACGCGCGCGGGACGTAGGCTTTGATCAGCGCGAAATCTCCCTCTAATCACAGTAATCAGCCTCGTTATTTAACATCGTGCTGGCCGGCAAAAAAAAGGCCACACGGCATCCTTTTTGCACAAATTATTTTATTCCCCCCGCTAAAACCAGCCGAGAAATAATAAAAAACGTTCGATACAGCGTATTTCGAGCTCATTGGCAAATTTAGCACCGTCTATTCTATAATCCCGGTAATAAACCAATCCAGCCTGGAAATTAAACCGCGCGCGCGATAAAAATCAGCGAGTGAAAATTAAACACGGCACAATTTAAGCGATCGACAGGAATAAAGAAATAATTTCCTAATCGCACTCCAGCGGCAATTTCTCCCGCACAATATATCCGATCTCCTTTTCCTCGCTAAACCAGCGATCCTTAATTGAATTCAACAAATATTCCCAGCCGTAAACACAGCGGTCACGATGTGCGCGCTCGGCCATTTTTTATCGAAGAAAAGCGGCCGCATAAAACAATTACTTAATCGCGCGCCGTTTTCCCGTTCCCATCCGCGCGAAAAATCCCCAACTTTCTTCGCTGCCGGTATAAATATTCACGAGGGCGCCCCGATTATCGCTAATCGGCACAAGCTCGCGCTAAACAATCCCAATACACGCCGGCAGCTCTGCCCTCTTCTCTTGCGCAACGGTAGACGTGACCTGTTCCACGCCGTTCTTCTATCCGGAATTAATTCAAAAATTTTTTTTTTCATTTTTTTGTTTTTTTGTTCACCTCACCGCAGCCACAGATACACGTAATTACGCGGAACTTGCGCACTTTCCAAGCGTTTTCGCGCGGTTCTCATAGTAACTCCACGCGCTTAGCTGCCTTTTCTTTAATGACGCACGTGTAATCCGTTTTCTTTTCGAGAGGGCGCATTTAGCGCCTCGCGCGCGAGAGAAGAAAGCCTCTCCCGCGCGAGAGGTGGTTATTGCGAAAGCGACTCTTCCCCCGCCATCATTCGGAATTAACTTCGTTCCTTATTAACGAGCGGCCCGAAGAAATGGTATTATGCGAGAGAGCCGAGCGTATTTTTATGAATACAGGCCGTTTTTTCGCGCCCGGGAGACTTTAACGAAGTGCGAGCCGGGGGCCCTCTTGAATTACGCCTCTTTTTTTTTACAAGCGCAAGCTGCTAAGCGCCTTTTTCGTCGATCCGTTTCAGAATTTCTCACGCCGCTAAAGCTGTGTTATTAAGATTACTCGAGTTATCGGGGCAACGGTTTCAAAATGTTTTTTTTCTGAAAAATTGCAAGCGCCGTTGGATGCAGGACGCGGGTAAAGGGTGGGAAGTGGTATTACGGTGTAGCTGAAGGTTTTATGAAAATTATGCTTCTAATTAGATAATGTTGCGTTATTTAAAAGACGCTTTAATGCGGAAAATTAAGGAGCAACAATGTTAATTTTTCCAAAGGTATTAGTTCGCGATAGTCGGGTATAAAATGTAAAATATGAATAATAAAAGTTATATACGTATTGAAAAGTAAAAAAAAGGGAGACACACATATCCGCAGTTGGCAAGAAGCAGGATTTTATTAACGAAGTAAATGTAGAACATAAATTTTCAAGAGGTTCACGCGCGCGTAAGTGGTTTAATCTTTGAATAAATGAGCGCCCGTATAGCGTGTTCGTATATAAAATTGCTCGCAGCTACTCTAATCTAAAAATCATCTTCTCAAAGACGGGCATTTTTACCCTCCGACCTACCTCCGCACTACAGCATTTACCGTAATCCCATTAACTATTAGCTTGTCAAATAATGCATTAAATATTCGCGCGAGCGTAATGCATACACATACACACACAGGCGCTCGCCGGCAGTAACGTATACGCCTGCGCGCTCGGAGATCTGCGTGAAATTAACCTCATTAGCTAAAACCCTCGTAATTTGAATAGGCCTTTTTTTCGCCGAGTAATCAGCAGCTACACGCATCGCTACTTTAAGGCCGCGGCTCGCGGCGCGCATCCAGACTCGCACGGCTCGCGCTCGCGCTTTTAATGTGATTTCCCTTCAGTGCTGGCGCTGCCGCTGCGCGCGATGCCGATCTTTTATATGAGCGACGCCTCGCTGCTCGACCGAGCGACGTTAATGCGCGAGAAACAGTATTATATATGTATACCGACGAGCGAGAGGCCAGTGGGAGAGGACAAAAAAATGTTGAGAGAATTGACGGAGAGAAGACGTGGATGGCTGTGTGTGAGCGGGTGAGTGAGAGGGGGAGGAGGAGTGGATAGTCGGCGTTGTGCTATTAGTTTAGTGCTCGTGCTGGAGTTATGGTTTTAATTGAGGATATGTTGGAAAAAAGTTGTTTTTTTTTTTGTTGAAAAGTAACAATGAAGTATAGTAGTGGGTAATTGGAATAAGTTCTAACTTTCTTGTAAACTTGTAAGTTTTAAAGTTTATTTAAATTAAAAGTTGTTCTTTGCACTTTTCAGATAAGAGGAAGTTCTCCGATGTTGAAGGAACCTTCATGCTAATCGACTCGGCTGTCGAATCGAATCATCTTGGCCGACTAGTAACTCGGTATCACCCGTGGTGCGTGCAACTGCATCTTTTTCCTAGTCAGCTTTAATCAACTCTTTGAATATTTTCAGTGATGGATCTGGAAAAAAAAGATTTGTTTTAAAAGCATGTTTTAATGAAATCTTAAAGAGTATAATATAAAATTTATCTTGATACATATAAAAATAAAACTATAATTTTCTGTCGACCTAAAAGTCGACAGAAGTAAAAAGTGATATAATTTAATTCGTGAATTGAAAACTCGATAAAAAATGGTTGATGTAATTACAGGAAGTATTTTAAAATAAACCTATCTAAATGTAAATAAAAGAGATTCTTTAATTATATAGAAAGATCACTTGCCAGATGGGACCAGATGGTTAACGCACATGTAATGTCGTACTCTACAAGTTTACTTTTAGATGAAAATTGGAGTCTCTAATTTGAAACAATTTATGTAATCTAACAAGCAAAAATAAGCGTTTTCTTTGAAATTAGCAAGGTTTCACTTGCATTAATGACGTAAGATTACAAGAAAATATATTAGCTGATACAGTCATAGAAAGTTTTTTAACTGCAATTACTACACATTTGTACACATTCCATGTGTTTTAGTTTTTTATGGAGCGCAATCACGAAACCTAGTGACCCAGACTCGTGACCTAAAAACTTGAATAAATCACAAGTTAACTTTTAATAGACATTTTGAGAATGTTGTTACTTTTTCAGAAACCCAATGCAAATTAATGTAATAAATAGGTATAAAGTATAGTCATTTACCCAAAGACACGAAAATTACACGCGCCTTTCACAAATCGTTGAACCCAGTCACAAAAAAACTCCCAACCAGACGTCAAAACGCTTCGAAATCCTCGTTTCATCCATAACAACACCATTTGCTTCATTTTTTAGAAATCAACTCTATCCCGTTCCTCCAGCTCATCCCACCTCCCCTTAATCACCATAATCCCCAGCATCAAATCCCAAACGCCTCGACTTTATCAATAATCAAGCAAAAAAAAATTCCCGACCTCCAGGCGGAAAAACACAAACAAAAAAAAAAGAAAATAAAAGAAGAGCAGAGAGCAGCCGGAGAGACGGGAGCTTGAAAGGCGGAGCGCGTCTCGGGCGCGTAATTACTAAATAAGCACGCGCGTCTGATGCGCGCGAGGCGCGGAAAAAGTCGGGCCTCGGACGATATATATGTGTATACATCACAGAGAGCTCGTTCGCGCTTTACTTCCCTGAGAAAAGCGCGGACTCGCCCGCGCGTCTAATGCTCGCTCTTATCACGCGTACGTAATGAAACCATTACGCGGCTGCGGCGGCGCTGCTATAGGCTTATGTAAACACACACACACAGACATGCACACACACGGCTCTGTTCCGTTAGTCGAGAGCTCAGCTTTTCGTGATCGCGTCGCGCACGAGGGTAATAGTCTGAAATTCGCAATTAGCAGCTTGTCCGCTCTTCCGCGATTGCTAGGCGGTAATTTTGGCAAGATACGCGCTCTCTGTTAATGCAGCGATTGCGTATGCCAACTTGTTTCTTTTCTTTTTTTTTTTCTTTTACCGAGAAATTTTGTAATCGCGCATAAGAGTGGAGATGGAGAAGCGCGCTGCTCTCTGGTCATTTGAAGTTCGACCCGGAAGTGGAATTGACGAGATGACGTGATGTAAAGGTGAAAATAAAGGAGATTAATCTTATGTAATGTTTATTAATATTATCGTTATTCTTATGAGGTGTAGTTTTGGGTCCGGCCTGTTTTGCGTAAGTTTCAAATGAAATTCATTTTCAACAGAGCTTTGAGCTCTGACAAATCTGAGTAACGTCAAAAGCTCCACGATTTTTCAAATATATGAAAAAGAGTAAGATGCCTTCCAGTCTGGGTCAGAGAGACTCTACACTTTGAGCACTACACGAATCAATTTATCTCAAGTTCCCGAAGTCTATAGGCATATTTACGAGATCTGCACAGTGCTTCTGCTGAAGAAGATGTCGCAATGATGAAAGCTGACTGCGCGTAAAAAGCTCGACTGCAGGGACAATAATTCGTCATGCTCTTTCCCTTCTTGATTTCTATTTTTACTATGCTTACTTTTCAATCTGACAATCAACCGAGAATTTTTTGTTCAGGAATCTAAATGAATGGCCTAAAAAAATAAGAGGGAAATGTAAACGGCAAATTTTGCTCGTTCTGTTTAGTTATAGCGTAATAGTCGCTGCTTACGTCACACTGGAATTATTAAATGTTTATTGTGTACAGTTTGTTTAGTAAATAGCATAGGTTGATGAAATAAATGACGGAAGTAGAAACGTGGACTATTAATTTACAAGTATTATGTAAAAGGCCCCTAAGATCTCGGCGTGCATTGCCACTGCAAACAACAATAAACTTTAAGTAGCGTTCGTAAAATGAAATTCAAGATTTACATCTCTCACGAACTAACAAATTTTTCGTAAACAACATTATAATACCTCAAAAATTCAATACCGAACAGTAAAATCAGCCATGCATTCACAGAATTATTAAATCTTAATTTCAAAAAGCAGTTCCAACTGTTAGACCATCAGTTTTGCACAAGGAACTTTTGATACCAAGCTCAGCCATCCTGCATCTGGCGACATATACCCATCCCAATTATGAGAGCACAACATCATTAAACATTAAAAGGGTCTAACTTATAAACGCCTCTCTAACGTGCACGAAACTAGAGATATACATTAAGAATTCTGAAACTTATTAGAATCGAACGTTATAGCGCGAAAAGACTAGCTGTTGAATGAGTTATACGACCTGCCACTTAATTTGTCGACGGTACGTATGTATATTAGTGATAAGTGCGAGAAGTTTCTTTCTGAATTTTTAATGATCGATCGAATAATGACATTTAAACTGTCTGAAAGTCTGTGAAATGAGGTTCGATCTTACTTTGACTTTACTGTTATAGTTTTGATAGATATCGGTCAAGATTTAATATTACACTCCGCGGTGATAGATAAAGTCGTTCTCTTAAAGTGCTGGCTTATGACTAATTCATGGATATCCGCAAATTGCTTCACCTTCGACTGTACGTTCGCTCATTATTACTCTTTCAAACATAAATCGACAGCTAGAGAAAACTAGAGGCCGAGCCTCGAAGAAACCTATCAGTCATAATAATAATTTAACTAGTATATCGCCCTATCGGAAAGTAAATAATTCAACAACTCCAAGTTCACCATTATTCTGTCTTTCATCATACTTCTCATTCTATCATAACAAACTGCACTATAGGCAAATTAAATAATTCAGAAATTCTGAATCCAGCCGCGCCAGCTCTCACCATTGAATAAACTACAGAAACGCTGCGACAAGCATTTCGTTAAAAATATTAATACCAAGCCGCGAACGTCGCATCAGGCCAGGTAGACGCATATATCCGCAAATCGATATTCCCATCACGTAGTAAGTTTTCGCGCCTAGCCGCAGCAAAAGCCCAGCGGCGCATAAACGCAACGGACGGCCATTCGATAAGATCCCAGCGCGGCTCCCGTTCTCTCTCCTCTATTTATTTATACAATTACCCCGTGCGAGTGCGGAAATTTACGTATTCAGGAAACATCCTCCGCTCTGGCAGTCCTATACTCTCGCGCGTGTGCAATTCCCAATTACGACTCTCGCGCGCCGCGCGCTCGCGCATCAAAACGGATGTTTGCGATACGCATATTTACACCGAGCTAGCTGGCGCGGCCTCGCGAATTATGCCGCTTGTATTGAACTTAATGAAGGTATCATTAGATATGTACAAAGCGAGCGAGCGAGCGCGCAGCTAAACGGTGAAAGCAACCCTCGGCAGAAGCGGAGAGCACTGGAAAAGCGGAGGAGGCGGCAGCTGCTCTAATTATATATCCTCCCGACGTGCTCCCGTGTCAGTAGGTCCGCAATTTTTTTTTCTTCCCTGCGCCTTTAAAAAGGCTAATGCATTCTTATATACGAAAGCGAGTCGCGGCTTAATTACGCCGCGCGTATCGCAATAAACTATAAATTACCACTTAAATAATTTTTCTATTATCTGCCGTGAGGCATCTTCTACAATTACGCGGCGCTCGCGCGTGTATACATAAATCTCGCGCGAAAATCGCGGCCGATCGCTCGGATCGTTTATGCGAGCCGCTCTAAATGATGGATCATTAAAAATTCTTGGATTCATTCTTTTTCTTTCTCGCGTGCTGATGCATTTAACGACTGGAGCCTATTTATTTTTTTTAGTTAGCGATGCTCGTAGGCGATTCGAGCGAGAGAGGAAAAATGCAGTTTATCAAAGTGCTATATTTAATTTAGATAGGAATCTCGAAAAAGGGTGCGCGTTGTAAATATTTATCGTATTTGTCTTATTAGAATGCACGAGCAGATAATGCCGGGTGAAGTATGTACATGCGCTCGCTCGGCGCGTATGAGTGTGACTGATGTTTTAATAATTAGAAACATCGTCTTACTATATAAATCATACCGTTTCGCCTTTCCGCTTTTCTGGCGTATATATAATCCCAGCGTCCGCAAGATAACCCGATATCTAAATATTTTTAACATCTCAATCCTTCCTCCTACCTCGCCATCCGTAAACAACTTCTTCAAAACATAAAAAAAACCATCTCTCTCCAAAATTCGTCGCGCCAAAATCCATCATTCACACCCAGTTCTCATCAAGCTCGCTCCTACATCATCTCCCAAACACATCGCTCTTATAACTCTCCCCGAACCAAGAACCAACCAGCCACACACCATATACCTCTTTTCCACTCGCTCTCAACACTATGCATCGAGTCACGAAATATAATAATGGCCGAGCGTGCATTAGCATCGCACAGAAACACACAGCAACACGCATCTCCATAAAATAAAAAGGCGACCCGAGCGCGAGCGCGCAGATCGAAGCGCGTCGCGCGGCATAAATACGTAATTTTTAATTAATTTAGCGAGGCCGCGTCGCGCCGGCATTATTATTCCGCCGCGTGCGCTCGGCGGCGATCGAGCATCTGGCTCTTTATACTCGTCATCCGCGATGTCGTGACCGACGTCGACGGCTTGCGGATCGTCGGCCTCTTTACTTATTTATTCACGCGTCGCCGTGCGATTTTCGTCTGCCGCGTGCGCCGATGGATTCACGCGACACGAGGGTGATTTTGTCGTCTGCGGGAGGTGTAGTAGGCAATCGATACGGCTGATTGCGGGATTGGCTGGGGTGGAGGGATTTTTAATATTGATGAGGATCGATGCGGGCTGTTGGGAAAGAAAATTATGTGTATAGGCTGCTGATTGCGGTATGGGAGCTAATTCTGCGTTTCAAGCGAAATGTGGGTAGTAAGAGTTTTAAGTGCATCGTTGGAGAGTGGATTTTTAAGCTGACTATCGGGCCGTTTAAAGCTTAACGGCGGCTAATAAGTAAATCGAGTTTACAGTGCGATATATAAATAGAGCTTAACGGGGCGATAAATAAAGTTTCGCAGTCATAATAAGCCATTATAACGTCGCGCGGACGTTGATTCCTCGCGTTTGACTGCTTTTTTAACGTTACAGATTTTGTTATTGCACGTGACATTGCATCAGCGCGCCGCGCGCAATGCCATATACCTTTAATACCGAGTCGTTGCCGGGAGAGCGGCTAGATTTAAATAATTTCATCGTATTTCATAGCTTTATGGTCTGCGCGCGAAAATTTACGATTAAACAAATGGAGCGTGATCAAAGGCTCGAGTCGTTCGCGTGCGCGCGAGCATTGAAATTTCACGCGGCCGGGGCGTTAATTTCCAACTTGTCATTCTAAATAACGAAATTGAAATATAAGTAGCAGCACTTTGCAGCGACGAGCCAATGCGGAATTATAAGCGCCGTTAAACGAATTAATCGAGTGTCGTCGCGCAAAATCAATTCGCTCTATCGACGAAAGTGTATTTCCAAGGGAATAAATACGAAGCGATCGATCCCCCTGCTCCAGATTTTTCAACGCACTCAATTTCACAGATATATCGCTATAATTCACGGTCCGTAAAAGGCAAGAAGAAGGTGGGATTGAAAAAAGGCATAAAAGACAAATGTGAGGCGGTGGGGCTCGGAAAGCCTATGATTAGATCTGTCGGCTGAATTTTCTGCTTCTTTTTCCATCCAGCGAGCGATCCGATGTTTATACGGCGACGGAGCGGAGCCAGCCGAGCGTGATGGCCTATACGCCGCCGCCGTCGTCTAATCCTTTTGAAACTCAATCGCTTTCACGGCTTCCCACCCAAATCGCGCGGATCGTCTAGCTCGGAGCGTCTGTAGAAAGTAGCAGGAGGATAGATCGTGCATGTGTGCCTCGGAATTTCCTCGCTTTGTAATTACAGAAGTTTCGAGGGCTTTTTTTCTTCCTCTTTTGTGGCCAGTGGGGAGGAGTAAAAAATGGGGTATTGATCGATGAAATCTGGAGGAATTTTAATTCCTTTCGGCGGGCCTCGCTTTTTTCGTTTGTTTGATCTAGATACTGCACAGTAGTCGGGCGTTTTTCTCGATAGCGGTACACGCTCGGCTGGAATGAGATTCTCGTATGATTTGATTGTAAAAAATAAATGATGGGTTTCGGCTGTTCTGTAAAAGTAAACATTGCACTAAAAACTACATATTTGAGTTTTTTTTTAAGTTTGTTTTCGTTTTACGATTTTAAACAACATGCGCTGACCGTGTAACTTGAAGTTTCTAAACTTTTCATATTTAATTAAAAATTATAAACTGGAACGGTTTAAACTTTTTTAAAACACGATCCACTCGAGTGTAAAGTTTGTACTCGACATTTCTATAAATAATTAATATTTGTCTATCTATATACTTGACATATTTCATATTATATTCATTTAATATTTTATTGACAGCCAATTGCAACCGCTTTAATTCTACCAATCAAATTAAAACGTTCTCAATACACCACCTAAATCACCAATCACCAACCTCTAACAAACAGACCATTGTCCACCAAAAATCCTCCTACTCCCAACAAACCTAGAATTTCCGCGCGGCTAATCCCGTCGAAGCGCCAGTCCACCTCCCAGCAAACCAAAAATCGAACCGAAAAGATAGAGATCCATAGAGCTAGCTCGGCCCAATAAATATTCGAGAATTTATCGAGGCGAGGGCCGCCGCGTGTGGGAATTGAAGGAGGCAGACTTCGGCGGGTGTCATCGCTTGCTACCTCAAAGAACCTCGCCGCTGTCTTCCAGGTATACACAAGCCACAGACACACAGCTCAGCCGACTGAATTCCAATCAACGACTTTTTGCCGGTTTATTATAAGAGGCGCGCGCGGCTGGCCGATTTTCGAATCTTTATCGGCTATATATGTGGCGAGCGCGCGGGAGGGGGACTGTATCCTTGCCTTTATCTTGTCGGCCGGCGGAGCGAGAAATTTATTTCGCCGCGAAAGAGTCGCGCGTATATATTTCTTCATTTGTGGGAACCGGAGAGGGCTGTCGAATTTATGGGCCGAACCGGAGGAGAGGATTTTCTGGGTACATTGTTGACGTTGGAGGGGCTATTTTCGGGCTCTGAACGTATGCGCGATAAAGAAATGTCTCGAAATTGGTGTGGGTAGCTGGTTTTTATGGAGATGACGATGAATTGCTTGAGCGCTTCTTCTCTTATGTTTTTTTTTTTCTTTCGGTCACTGAATCAGTACAATTGCAAAATGTATAATTGGGTTAGAATTGAGTCCGAATTTAATATGGCTGTTAAATTTATGAAACGTTTTATGAAGTTCTAAAAATTAAATCATTTTTAATCTTATATATAATGTAATTACTAAAGGTAATGTGAATAACGTACTTAAAACATTTATACGATATTTATAATCCACTGATTTATTTATTTATCGATAATAATTATTAAATGCTTTTATTCGTACAGTATAAAATGTGGTCATGATTAATGAAGCATCAATTTTTAATAAACTTGCGTTTAAAAATCATAAAATAATGTAAAACATTAACTGATCTGAATTTCTCTTACTAATAGAGTTATACAATTCAAAAATTCATAATGATTCTCTCCTTTCACTCGCTAGACAGTATAACATAGATTATGTAAAAAACATTTACACCAACGTGTAGGCCAGCACACTCAGCTAATCATATTAAATTTCAATATCAATACCCTCTTCAATATTCCCATAGCCCCAGCAATAAAATAACCCACATAAACATGCCTCGATCCTTAGCATACCCGCAGAAAAATCGAGTGTGTGAAACATCGTCGCTCGTTATTAACCTCGCGCGACCTAAGCCCCAAAGATATTCCACTTTATTAGATCCTCTCTCTCTTTCTGGCTTGAACTTTCGAAAGAGGTGGCGCCACACCTTTATTTTGACTATATATTTCTATATTAGCCGCGGCGTTGGGAAACCGGTCGAGAGCCGACTCTGAATTCTGGCATTGACTGGCACATATAGTAGTAGCCCCGTATACACATATGAGCGCGCGCGGTCCCCACAAGGCACACGCGCGCGCAACATACATCTAGAAACCGGCGACTAGCCTTGAAAATGTGGAGCGGAATATAGAACCCGATCCTAAACGAGTTCCACGGCGCCGCGCGCAGCTGTAGACCGATTAGCAGCCGATTAATTAGCATAATCGACGCCGGATTTTCATCGACTCGTCAGGGAAAAAGGAGAAATATTGCGTGTACGCATGTGGAGAGGAGAAAAAAATGGAAGGACCGCGCAGTGTGTGTATTTGTATATAGTGTCTATTTAGAGTGGAGGCAGAGTCGAGCGCGACTTTGTCCTAGGGAAAAAGCGAAATCGTATTATAATAATGCGATTAGGTATTTAAATGGCCAGAAATCTCCTAGGAAATAAGATACTTTTATTTTTTTCTATTTTCAAACTGTCGCGCGCGTATCCGTTGCGCTGTGTACAATTTTGAAATATTTTTGCTGACGGCGTATTTTATTTTTTGTCGATGTTTGTTATATATTATTCAGTGAGAGCCTGGCAGGATCGGTTTCTATTTCAAGAACACGACAGATTTATAATTTCATAAAGCCAAGAAAGTATTAATGGCTTATTTAAATGCGTAGAGCGGCAGAATAGTTAAACGGCGAATAAATAAAGATTGCGCAGAAAATTTAATTACCCTCGTCATAAACGTATACTGATTGTTTCTGACTAATTATCCAAAGCGTTTGCAGCTATATAGCGAAGCGCGCCTATATATAAAGCACCTCTCGATCGTCTTTAATGACTACAGCTCGTATAATACCCGCAGAGAGTGAGAGAGAGAGAACTATAACTTGGAACTATTTTGCATAGTCACTTAATTAAGATTATAACGCCGCCGCAACCATAACACGAAGACAGCGAGCTGAGAGAGAGCCGGAGAGCGAGGAGAAGATATAAACAACCTCGCTCGCAACTGAAGCGAATCTAAAATCAACCTTGAGAGTAATTCAACGCGCAGTTCAATCAGCCGTTAAAATCGGTTCTTAAGTGAAATTTTAAGTGCAGCGTTAAATTATAAAACGCGTTTTGTTGTTTCATCCTATCATCACATTTCATCTTCCTCGACTCGGCCATTTTGCCCCCTGCCAACGCCGCCTTCCTCTTCACCCTGGAACTTTGATACGCTTTCTTTGCTTTTATTCATGCGTTTTTTATTATGTATAAAATTTTCCGCGGACTCGCTTCTTACTTCTCTAAGAATTCGAATCCGGACTTTATTTTAAAATTTCAAGCACAACTCAAAATTCCATCAAATACACCCTCTTCCCACTTCAACAAATTCATTTCCAACCGCGCTTCAGAACACGCTCCAAAATACCCAACTGTCATCACAGCCCAAGTTTCGGCCGCCTCACATCCGTCTATTCATCTATCCCAGCTCTCTGTTTCGGCTCTCTCTAACGACGCGGAGGGCTCGTTACCGGCGAGCGCGCTTGGCCAGATAAAATTTTAATGCCTCCCACTTGGCGCGCTGGGCGAACAGTTTAATTACGCGCGCGAGCCACTCTCGGGCCATCCGCGCGATTCGTGCATTACCCACACACAAGCTACTCTCGAGCTGCGGACCTCACCAGCGCTGCTTTTCCTCCTATTTCTGTATATATACACTCACTCTCTTTCTCTCTCGACGCGATCGCCATCTCCTCCCTCGCGTGCCTACGTGCCTCTCCTTTCCACGTGTATCCTGTTATATACCGAGCTTATCGCTGTGTGAGTCCGCGAGGTGTATGTATACCTGTTTGAGTTCCTTTCGATGTGTGCATGTGTATTTACGCTTGTGTGCTCACGCTGATGTGTATATACATATTCGAGTTTGCATCTACATATGTATAGTTTACGTATATATTTGCCCTCTGCGTTTGTGTGCATGTGCGATTGCTGAGTAAGCGCATTTGTTTGTTCTGCGTGTGTGCGCAGCATATCTGCTATTCAACTAACGACGAATCGATCGTCTCGCGCGCGCGC
>JAPYZB010005342.1:0-11759 GCA_030522745.1 Eupelmus kiefferi | reverse complement strand
GGTCATAAACCTCTGTAGTGTTTTTACTTATAAACTAATTTAAACAAATAATTAAAAATAATTTTTTTTTTATGATTTAATACATATCTAGGGCCTTAATTTTGATGCTCTGCTTCATAACGTATTTCGTGATTATAATGATATTTTCGATATATTTATCAGCACATTTTCATTATTAAAGATATTTTTCATTCGATTTTCGAATATCGAAAAGAAGCGTCGTTAAACATGTCAGATAAAATTACGATTAAAAACGACGCGTTCAATCTTCTATCTGCATTAACGATGTATAATGTGATTGAAATACGACACTAAAGCGATTATTATTTATCAAAAGAAGCGCACCGCGCAATACTGGCGCAAAACTAGTTCTTATCACATCCTTTAGTCGGGTAATGAATTTTATTATAAATAAATGAGCTCCTCGATTTAACTCGCATTATTTAATAATACAGGCTTGGCGTCCACATAAGCAGTGCTTACCAATTGAACCGGTAACAAAACCAACCTCAATGGCTAATCATTATGATTAAGCGCACATTTTTCAGATAGAGAGAGAGAGGGGGTGAGAGAGAGAGAGAGAGAGAGAGAGAGAGAGAGAGAGAGAGAGAGAGAGGGGGAGAGGGAGAGAGAGAGTGAGCAAGCCACCTCCCTTATCCAGTGCGCAATTCGAAGATCTCGAAAGGGAGCAATAGCAAAAAGAAAAAGAAAAGCCGGTAAAGGGAACCTGCGAGCATCATAAATATAATCCGCGCGCTCGAGCGAAGAGAAAAATGTGGGCTGGCCGAAGCGCTAGTCTCGAAGCTCTCTCTCTCTCTCTCTCTCTCTCTCTCACTCTCTCTCCGAATGACCGGAGGCTCATTGGGAGACGCAGGAGAGAAACATGATAAACCGTGCGCCGGCCGGCTGGTGTACACGGCTAACATTATGCAAATTCCCCAGTCAATACCTAATACGAGATAATCATAATGATTATAGAAGAGCGCGTATCCTCCTCCGCAGAGCCGAGCCTCGTCGATTCTTTTTTGGTCGCACTTCGGAATCTGGCCTGGAGAATGCGGGGGATTTCGTCTTTTTGGAATGGCTTATGAGCAAGAGATGAGGGAAAGAGGTAAGGCGTTGGACGTTTATTTGACGGCTGTTTGTTTTGTGGGAAATTGAGGTCTGGAACGAATTTGGATAATTTGATGAGGGCTCTTGGTAAAGGATTGCTTGTCAGTGAATTAGCTGTGATCTGGTAGATTTATATTCTTCTCGAAAATTGTAAAACAGCTTGTATTGCAGAAAAATTTTGCTCTAAGATGAGCGAATTTCATCAAATTTCATAATCCTTTAATCATCACTTTAACGTGCAACATCGTCTTTTGAAACTTGGTCTTCTGAGCAGTGTCTCGTCTTCTCATCTGAAAAATCAAAGCAAAAGAAACTCTGGCTCAAAAGCATAGTCCCAAAAAATAAGGCAAAAGAAAAACCGCAGCCGTAAAAGCTCTCCTCTATCCGCAATCCCTGGAAAAGCTCGGGCTCGTCCAATTTCGTCGGGCGCAATAACGATAATAATAAAAAAACTCCCGCTCCCCGTGGCACTGTTCACCCCAAGCACGTAGTCGCAGCTTATATGAAGAAGGCTCTCCGTGGCCGGCGGGCCTCGAAAATGCCGCTTGCTCGCGCCACTCGCTGCACTCTGCTTATCATAAAATATGCCTCGCTATGCTCTTCGCGCTGGCCGGGAGGACATTGCAGAATGAGAGAGAAAGAGAGAGAGAAAGAGCAAGCAAAGAATATTTTCGCCGCCCGCGGGCTGCTGGCCGCTACGTAACATTACACGCTGCTTCCTATATGCGGGCTGTGCCGTGTGTGTGTGTGTGTGTGTGTGTGTGTGTGTGTGTGTGTGTGTGTGTGTGTGTGTGTGTGTGTGTGTGTGTGTGTGTGTGTGTTGTGTGTGTGTGTGTGTGTGTGTGTGTGTGTGTGTGTGTGTGTGTGTGTGTGTGTGTGTGTGTGTGTGTGTGTGTGTGTGTTTGTGTGTGTGTGTGTGTCTCGCCGTCAACTCGCGCTCGACTTTTTACGCGAGAGCTGCAGGGAGCCCCGAGGCCAATTGGAAATTGTCCCTAATAACAGGGGAAGAGTAAGAGAGGAGAAAGGGGACAGCGAGCGCGCGTAAGAATTGAGCTGAGGCTTGCTCGCTGAAACGTCTCTTTATAGGCGAGCCTGGGGCTACGCGGGGATGCACGGCCCTAAGAGAAGGAGGAGAACACAAGCGTTTTCCAAGTGCCTATGACCGAGTTGAAATCCGTGATATGCGGATAGTGATTGTTATTCTCGTCGGGACTGATGTGCTAAAGCTGCGGCAGCTGTACTTGCAGAGAGTACGGGACTTGGTTAATCAGGCTGGTGCAAGAGATTTTGTTGGGGGCAGTTGGCCGTTAGTGATGCGCGCCCTAAAGCCAGGGGAAAAGGAGAATGGCAATTGAGACTAGGATACTTTGAATACTTTCGGAGAGATGTCATTATAAGATTAGTTTATCACTTTTCAAGTACTGATAATTAAAGTAAAGGCTTCTTGAGTCGAAACACAATTTTACAACGTGTGTTGCAACCTACACTTGCTTGAGCCTGATTTAATAAGTTACATTCAATGAACAATACAATGAACTAATTCTATCCTAAAAATTGTTAATTTTATTAAGATTCTTAGTTGCTGTGCGTGAAGCATTTAATGGTATATATACTGATATTCAATAAAAAATTTCATCATTGTAACTACTATTAAAAACACTAAACATTATAAAGCAATAGCTTGCAAATCCATGAACTAATCAGCTAATTCTCCAAACAGTCGTAGAGCTTATCATGAAATTTTATTTCTTGATGATTCAAAAACAAGTCTCCAGAGCTCACAGCAACAACTGCAACTCGTGCTGAACACCTCACCCTCGCTGGAAAAAGCCTACTTTCTCCCCTTGTTGCACAATGTACTATTATTCCACTCTCGACCGAAAGACCACTTTTGGGTCTTGAAATGCGGGGTCGAAGCTATTTCGCTTCAGAAAAAAAGATCTATTTCATATAAAAATATGTAAACTGAAAAAAAATAGTATATTAAATTAGCGAGGCAAAAGTATTTTGCCCCGCTAACTGATTTGCGGGAAAAATATGCTACTTTCGCCTCGCATTTCAGGGGCAAAAGTTGGCTTTTTCGGTCGGGTGTGGAATAAAATAAATATTAGCCTAGCATATATATAACAGCTCTCCTGAGTGCGTAATGTATTCGCGACGGAAGCGAGGGGCGCTTGCAACACGAGCTTGCTAATTAGCGCGCGAACAACGACTTTACCAAACTCGGACGCGTATAAACACGCAAAGCGACGCAGAGACTTTTTGCTTCTGCGATTCCAAAAGGACAAATTGCGCGCTATTCCCCCTTTGTTTTCGCGAGGATTTCGACGATTATTGTCCTTGTGATGAAGGAGGTGCGCGAGCCAGGCTTCAACGGTCGTTTTATTTTATTTTTTGCTTTCGTTTTCGTTTTTGTTTTTGTTTTTGTTTTCGTTTTCGTTTTCGTTTTCGTTTTCGTTTTCGTTTTCGTTTGGCTGGTAGGCAAAAGATTTGCAGAGGCCGCGGCGGTAAAAACAGTTTTGCCAATAATTTCTGATTCACGAAATGAGATGCGTATCGAGAGATGCCGGAGTGCGGCCGATGCTAGATTAGATCTTGGAAGAGTGAGATATTGAAAGGGGGATCTGATGGAAGTAGGCTCCGAACACTAGGTCTGGATTGAAACGTGCTATCGATATATATATATATCGTGTCCCAATTAATTTCGCATCTACATCTTTGGCGCATCGTATTTCTGCACCGGTGTAATCTTGAATAAGTAACTGCTCTGACAATTAAGTAAGCATACTTTTCTTTAAAATAGTAGCAATTTCTTCTGCTTTAACTGCCAGACCTCAATCATCCCTTACTTCCGCATCCTGGGAAAACTGTCAACTCCATCCCTTATGCAAAAAGCGGTAAGCGTGAGCCAACGAACAGAAAAAATGCGGTAATCGACGATTAGGCGTCGCTCGCTATTTCGCCTATAGTGTGTATGCGTGTGCGTGTGCGCACGCGGGTGTGTGTGTGTGTGTGTGTGTGTGTGTGTGTGTGTGTGTGTATGCGCGCATACTCAGCGGCTGCAACAGCGCGATATCTTGCCCGCGGATCTGAGATTCCCGAGTGCGATATACATGGCGGCGGTGGCGGCGGCGACGGCAGCACGCACATTACGGGTGTATATACGGGGGCCCGGCCCGCGAGCAGATGCCCAGAGTCGTTCGTCGTTGGGCCCCGCGCGCCGAAACTGTATCCGTTTGCGGAGCGCAGATATATCGACTTCCCGAAGGTATAGCGCGAGCTCGCCTGATGAGGTGAATGTTGCTTATGCGTTAGGTGAGGGGAGGTTAGAGCGAGCTGAATTAAGGCTCTGGTGTGAGCTTCTGGAATAAGGCATGTGACCGTGGCTGCAGACTAGAACTACAGTTGAGTCGGTTTTACAACAACATAACTGTTTTCGCTCGAAAATATTTTTACTTTGAAATAGCTGTGTGTGTGTGTGTGTGTGCATGTATACGCTCGAGATATTCAGAGCCGACACGCGGCTGCAGTTCAACAAAAGCCGAAGAGTATAAGAAACGCGAAAAACCATTGCCGCGTGCAAAAGCAGCCAATAAAGAGGCTCGAGCGAGCGCAAAAAGCCATTAAAAAGAAGAAAAAGAAAAAAATTCATGGGGCACACAATAAAAATTTCCGCACGCGCGGCAGTCCGTCGGCCGTTGTTATCGTGTCGCTGCCATCGTTGCCGGCTCGCGCGACAATGGTGCAGCGGCCCGCAGCCGGCGAACTTCCTCGGCGCGCACGGTGTGTGAAACGAGAAAAGGCCTAGGCGCAAAGTAGAGGAAGCCTTATGCACGCGCACCGCCCTGGATCCCGTTCCGATCCCGCGCCGATTTAAATGCGGAATTAATTGTTTTGCGCGTTGCCGCCGCTCTGCTGCTTGAGGCTTTGCTTTGGCTATCCTGCGGCTGCAGTTTATTGACTTCTTCTATTGTCGAAGAGGAAGAGCTGATTTTGTTGCTAGTGGAATAATTATCGAGTATTATTTTTGAGATTTTTTAAATCAAAGCTGGCAGGGCTTTGCCAAGTCGATTCAGTCGAGCTGTGGAAGCCCGAGAAATTTTAGGCGTGCTTGGCGGCGGCTGGTTGGCTTTGTAGGCGTACAAGCTGGGTGAGAATTGGGCCGATGATTACGGCACGCGAGGCTCGCTTCCGTTATTATTAAAGCGAGAGACCGCGCCATCTTGTCGTTTTGTTTTCCGGCGATTTTTCCCACACACTGCACACACACATACACCGCCTTTCATTTTTTTCTTTCTCCTCTCTTTTGGTTTGAGCTCGACGTTGTTGCGGGAGGAAAGACGGTTATATTAATTCTCCAGCTACGTGTAGTTGTTGGATAAAGTTTCTTACTTGTTTTTGATATACAGGAAATGTAATTCAAAATACGCTTCTTTTGTATTGTGAGTCTTTAAAATAGCGCATATCCTTCAAATTCATTGTAATCGAAAAATCTGGTTCTTTATTTGCTTGATTAAGTAAAAAGAAAGATTTAAACATTAACTGTCAGCTTAAACTTTTTAAAGCTCATAGTAGGATAGTGATCTCCGCGTAGTTAGATAATCTATGATGAGAATAAGAGACAAAACTCGTAAAATTAGTAATGATCAGATAGCATCTTAAAAGTCAGCTAATCTAATCTATAATCTTAGTCATTAATTTTCTACTAATAGTAAGTAAAATCAATTAAATTTTGTCATTAATAACCATAATTAAAGATCAGAGTCAATAAGCAACTATCTCAACCTATCAGAGAATAGCAACTATCTTGAACCGCTAAGGATCGGTGCTCACAGCCAATTACACAATACAACAAACAATTACCCTCTATAAGCAGCCATATTATCGCTCGAAGAGCTGCTTCCTATTCCTCCTCGACACATCCTCTAAAGCGCATCCTTCCTGCCTTGGAAGAATCCAGCTGCTTAATAATTACACAAAGAGCCAATAAAAAAGAAGAAATTACAGTGCGATCCAGCGTGTCACTCTCTTGCCTTCTTTTTTCATATCCACGTCAATGCGAAATGTTGATAAAGGCTTGCCGATAAAGACGTTAATAGCGTTTTCCCTCTCAAATTAAAAGCCAGACATAGAAACACGCGCACACACACACACACACACACACACACACGAAGGAAAAGCGAAGGAGAGGCTCGGTCGCTTCGTTTTTAACGAGAGAGGAGGAGGCGATATTTAAAAGTATGATGAGGAGAACGCAAGGATTTAACGCGCGGACTTCCTTTTTCCAGAGCTTATATACTAACGTACGCGCGCGCGAGAGCGGGGGCCGCGCGCGACTTTTACGACGGGACGGCGTAAAAACGAAATGAAGCCGTTTACGTGCAAAGCGGCAAAAGAGACGAGAATCGACGAGCCGAGCCTTTCGAAAGAATGTCAGATAAAGCCGGCCCTATTGTGCCTGAGAGGAGAGGAGAGAGAGAGAGAGAGAGAGAGAGAGAGAGAGAGGAACTCGACGAGCGCACCCGTAATGCGAAAAAAAGAAGAGAGAGAGAGAGAGAAAGAGAGAGCACAAAGGTAGAAAGGAGAGCGCGGGGAGAAACAATAAAGGCGAAATAGACATTACGGATGACGAGCTATCTTTATAACGCATCTTAAGTGCGTTTTTGCCTTTTTTTCAAACATATATATGTATATGTATATATATACTCGCGGGCGTATATCGACGCCGTCTGCCTGCGCAAGTATCCTCGCGGGCAGTACAACAAGTCCGTTGGCTTTTTTCTGCTTTACTTTGGCTATTATTGTTTCGTTAATAAAGTGCGGAGGCTTCCTTTCATTGCGCCCTGATTCGCTCGCGATTTTTCGAAAGGCTTCTTACGCGCTTTTACTGGGCTTATAGATGTAGCTGAGCACGCGGTGACTATTTTCCGTAACGTTAGGCACGCTTGTTTATTTAGACAAATAATCAGTCGAGATAATCTTTTATTCTCGCCGAGGCGCGCAGCCTCATTACCGTGCATTTTCATAATTTTTCATAACCGGCAACGGTTTTTCATTTGTTTGAAGCGCCATTGTAATGAGCTCGTCGTTTAATTAAGCTTAGGCGTAATTTTAAATTTATTGCATCATTTGCGCAGCTCTTATGCTCGCGCTCCAGCTCGCGCTATCTCTATCCCGCGATCTTCAGTTGAACTAGGAATGCTGCGCGTTCGTTACGTGCGATAACGTTATTCAATTCTGTTATTTTTCGACCCTGCAACATGTAGCTTTGAACGATAAAATTATATATGTATATAATGTCATTCAAACGACTTGAGTGAATCATTAGCTTTTCGCGTATATAAAGTAATCGAGCCAGCCGACTCACTTGATTTTCTCCCGGCTGCAAAAAAATTCCCCAGTCGTAACAATAAATACGTAGCCCTCTCGCGCACACCCTCACTGCGCAGTACGGTTATTCCGCTCACGCAACCTCAAACACACGCGAGCCCGCTCTGAAAAAGTTAAAGTTTGAAAAAGCGCGCAAAAAGCGCATGATATAGTCGCCGAGAAAAAGGAATGCATCAACCAAAGAGATTGATATATACTGGCTTATTGGGCGAGATTTACAACACGGAATTGAGCGTGTCGATGACTTGATTCCCCGGATTCCCGAAAATCCTTATAGCTCCCCCATTCAGTCGCGCCTTCTTCATAAATTCTTGGGCTATTCAAAAGCGAGAGGAGAAAAAGGCAAAGAACCGCCCAGCGCTTTCGTTTATCAGCCGGTATTTTGTCGCCTTGATATGCGAGAGAGCCGCCCAATACACGAGGCTGTAGGTGGATTGGCAAATCGCCGGGATTCTAAGTACGAGCTGCCGTCGCGGCTAATGAAAATATGAGGGATTTTAATAAATCCGAGAGTTGGTTGCTTACTTTTTTTCTTTTCGACAATGTGTGACGATTATTACCGCATTCCTTGGCGGCCTACAATATAATGTAATCTAGAGTTTTGTAATACATTGTGTCTTGCAGATTTATTGCAATTAAAATATGTCGAGTTTTCGTTTGCATTGAGCGTTCGCTTCTTGCGAAATCGAGCCGATCATAGCTGCAATCCCTTTCTTACTATAATTTATTATAACGAGATCAGAGCTTGTGATATCGCGGCTCGCTGATATTGTCATTCCTGGAATCGCGAGCGTATATATTAAATAATTCATGTAATTACATAAGGCACTTGGCTGTCTTTGTAAAAGCGAAAAATAATTTACTTTTTATGCCGGACGGTATTATATTGCCTTTATTGGCGATATTTTTTTATATATTATCGTTTCAAAGTTTTATCTTTCATATACGTCGTAAAGTCAATAAAAATTAATGTTAAATGTGTGCGCATTTACGCCTCTTTGTTTCTGTTTATATCGTGCAATAATATTTATATATTTTCATGAAAAATTCTCCATATAAGCATAATGTAGGGAAAATAAAAAAAATATACCGAACGAATAAAAAATTATGTTGGAATGAAAAATACTATATTTATTTGCGTTTAGACGATTCCTCAAAAAGCAAACAATATAACAGCCAACGACTTTGAAAATAAGCCGCAGGTATAGCTGAAAAAGGAGAAACATAAAAACGTTGTAATTCAATACTCGGCGCTTCGGTCGAGAATTAGTTTAGCCTACAGTCTGAGCTGCAGCATTAAACAAGCCGAGTTCGAGCCCTATACATCAGTTGATTTCCGCGTGTACAGAGAGAGCAGGCTTCGGAGAGGCAAACTTGCCCCTCCAGCGCAGTCGGGCCATAATTAATCTGAATTATGCATCAGATCCGTCAAGAAGTTGGCCCGATAAGATAAGGGCCTCTTTGGAATCCCCGAGTATAATAAACGCATTTCTCCGTGTGATCGATGATCTCGTTCGCTGTTGCGGCTGCGCGGCGATCGCGCCTGCAAAAACTCGAGGCACGGAAAAGCGGAACTCGCGGCTAGACTCCCTGAGCTTGCCCACGCGATATCAAGAAATTGATTACGTTTCTAATTATGGCGCCCGGCCGCGAGCTTACAGCACTGCCGGCATTAGCATAAATCTCCATAAAGCCTGAGCGCGTTAATAGCATGCACAATCGACAAACTCTCTCTCCCTCTCTCTCTCTCTCTCTCTCTCTCTCTCTCTCTCTCTCTCTCTCTCTCTCTCTCTCTCTCTCTCTCTCTGTGCCCTCGTCTACTTGCGACTAGGTCCCTTTTCTTCAAATACCTAATTTCTCGCCAACGCACGGCGTTCGGGGGAGCTAATGATGAATATTTAACTGCTTAGTCGGCTGTGCTTTTTGAGTTTGGAAACATAAGCGGAGCAACCGGTTGCTTGTTCTGCCTTATTGAAACTGGACGATCACCTGGCTGATTGTGAGTGGGAAATTTTTCATTATTTTAAAGTTGGGCCAAAAACTCCTGTTGTAATTTAATATTGTTTTTGACCTTGCTGCTTTAATGTACATTAATATGTCGTTTAATACGCTAATATGAAGTCTAATGAAACTGGATCATATATTGCTGAAAAAGCCAAAGCATCAAGTAGTAAGTAAAATCAAAACTCACAAGACTTTCATATAATGCTTTAAATTTTCTAATAATACGCATCAATCTTAGTTGAGCCTTGAAAAAGAGAGTGAAAAAAATGTATGTTTACAAGAGTAGCAGTAGATTGATTATCAATAGAACAAATATGATCGGCAAGATGCTGTAATTATAGGCCTATTTCCATTATTAATTGTGTTGCTAAAATACTAGATGCATTTATTGCAGATAACTTAAGCAATTTTTTGCTCACAAGTATCATTAATGATCAGCATGGTTTTGTGAAGGGACGATCCACCATAACTAACCTTTTGATTTTTTCTGATTTCATTTCAAATTGTATGGACAGTAGATAACAAGTATAGATGCTATTTATTTGGATTTTAGTAAAGCTTTTGATTCCGTTAACCATGCAAGATTATTGAGCCAATTATATAATTTAGGAATTAAAGGTACTGTCTTATCACTTATATCTTCTTTTTTAACTGATAAGGTTAGTTACGTGAGAGTCAAGGGTTTGGTATCGTCACCTTTTTTCACTCCATCAGGTGTACCTCAAGGTACTCATTTGGGACCTATATTGTTTATTGCTTTTATTAATGATATACGCGTTAAAGATCATAATTGTAATATTTTAATATATGCTGATGACATAAAATTGCTTAAGAAAATAAACTCTGTTAATGATTTACAGTTATTACAGGAATCATTAAATGACTTGGTTGAGTGGTCTAAGTTAAATGGTCTTGTTTTAAATAAATTTAAGTGCAAATAATTATATCATTTTGGAATGGTCATAATTTGAAATCATTTAGTTACAAAATTGAGTCTGCAGTTTTAGACAGAGTTAGTTCCATTAAGGATCTTGGTGTTATTTTTGATACCAAACTTACCTTTAATGAACATATTAATTATATTACCTCCAAGTCATTTAGTACCTTAGGCTTTATTAAAAGGAATACTAGGTCTTTTACGAATGCCTCATCGTTGATTCATTTATTCCAATCTTTGATTATACCTAATTACTTCTATGCATCGATAATTTGGTCTCCACATTATGAATATATATTGAAAAAGCTAGAATCGGTACAACAATCGGTACAAAGTTTTATATTCCAATATCGAGATTTGACCACGACTTTAGTGACATTTCTAAAAAATTTAAGCTGTATTCAATCAAATCTATGCATAATGTGGAGGATATGGTATTTGTTTACAAGGTTTTGTCATCAAAAATTAAACATCCGCATATTTTTGAATTATTTCAAGCGAGAAGTTGTAATTATGTAATTAGAACATTCAGAAATTTACAGGAATCTAGTTATAGTTTAGAGTCTACATTTCATTGTACAACTAATCGTTTACGTAGAGACTGGAACTCACATCAAATTGATTTGTTCTGTTTGTTCTATTGACACTCTAAAAAAATTATTAAAGGAATCTTTATTGAAATTTTATTAGTTATTAGTTGCGCCATTTGTTATTTAATCTTGTAATTACTTTTTGTAAAAGAACATAAAGTCCGTTGAAATTATAAAATAAAATAAAATAAAATATTTCCTCATCAAGTTGTCTATAACAGCTGCAATTCGATCCAGCTACTGCGGCACGGACAGCAAAAGTACAAGACACAAGCACTATCAGTTAAGCAGCAACAATTCACAGCTTCGTCCAGCTATAGCCAGCTTTTCACTGACACAGACTACGCAGAGTTTGGCCGAAGAGTCGGGGCAAATTTGTCAGCGGGCAGATAAGGCCTTGTTGTATGGAAAATAGCAGCGCATTAAATTAACATGTGCGCTCTCTCGTGATCGCGAAGGTCGCTGCGTTGCGTTAAAGAGCGAGCCGATCGCTTTGCAGTGCACTGGGGCTATCCGCGCGTGTGCGCTCGCACAATAAGGAGGATTGCTTGAATTATGGATGGCCGAGGCTCTTTGTCGGCAGCTGCACAAGCGGGCGCTAAATAATCTGCATGGAGCGCCAAGCGCTATATTTTCGAGCGATCACACGCCAACGATAGCTCCGCGCTCCATTTTAAGTGCGCGCAAGCGGCTTATGTATACATATATAGGGACTGCATTTCCGC